>VWZG01002118.1:100794-130497 GCA_013396735.1 Grallaria varia
TAAGCTATACATGTTTTAGATCTGGGTAAATCTGCTAAATGTGAAAGAGAAATATTTTCTTGAACAAGACTGTAATTTGGAGTTCAAAGAGAGGAGTGTAGACTCTCTGTTCCTCTATTTCTACCATCAGCTGAGATGGTAGTTATACATAGAAATGACAGACCCTTCATATTTAGTACCCATGAAATAACAGAAGGAAAGCATTGAGCAAACTTGTCAACTTGATAGTCGTTCTGTGAACTTACCCACTGGTTTTCAGGAATACTTACATTACTTGGGTTTCCTTATAAGAAATGGAATGACCCAAAAGTTCTATATATTTGTGTGTATGTATGAATTTTGTACAATATAAACCAGATATAATGTAGGACTTAAACAGTACTGTTTCCCAGATTTTGTGTGATCAGTAAAACTGATTGGAAGTTAAACTCTCTACTCAGCTCTTGACATCTCTGTACGTGATGTCCACCATCACCAAAAGAAAACGCTCTTCCTCCCAAACACAAGGAATACCATTTTTCTACTTGTCCTGCTGTTGCATGCTGTACCTTATAGATCTGAAGAAAGTACATTTTTATGTGAAAAACCATCTGCAGGTTACAGCAATGTTCAGATGGAAATGTCCTAAGAAGTTTGCACCACAGGATATAAACCTATGAAGAATCACAGAAAGGGTGAGTCATACAAAATGGTAACAGTGTCTGAGAAAATAGTTCTGCACTTTTCAGGAATAGTGTATCATTGCAGGTCAATACTTCCTAGATTCATAAGCTTTTAACATCTCCACGTGTGCTGCTTTACTCTGCCCAATTGTTTAATAAATCCTCACATTCTATCTCATCAAAGAGAGACATAGCATGTGTAAATATTCATTACCACTTCATGTTTAAAACCACTTTGATAAATTAACTTCATAACCTTTAGAGAACAGGAAGAGACAGGAAGCCTGGATGTAGCAGAGATGGTGCATAAAAAAATGGAATAAAAATAATGTAACTCAACACGGTCATTTGAAAACGTGCTTAGAAAGATTTTGATTGTGTCTATTAGTCAAAAGGAGATTCACATCAGCTCTCTTAGAGCAGAAGATGAATTATCTTCTTGAGCTGCCAGTCTCACTCTTCTGTCTGTAGATGTAGCTTCGGCCACTGGCTCAATATAACTTTGAGGTCACTGTGAATCTAAATCTCGTGGATATTTAATAACTACAAACAATGACATACTATAGGAAAATTCAGCTGTCCTAGACAAGTAGCAGATAATATCTCTGCCTGCTGCACACTCCTCACACTAGCATACCGAGCACTAATCACCTAAGTCTTTTATGACAGCATGTCTTAGTCCAAATTTTATAACAGTCTGGTCTCATGTAAAATGCTGTTATGATAATTTCTTGAACTTATTTCTTCAATCCTTTAAATAATCAAATTTCTCCTTTTTCTACGTCTTTGCCCACATTTATTATGTGAAGTCTGAACTGCTTGCCTTCACCATTAGGTTACTCCAGACCCTGTCTCCACCCCTAGATATCCTCCCTATTCACACATGAGTCTTCACTATTTAATTCTTGTATCTTCAGTTACCTTTGCGCTTTCTCTCCCTCTTCATCCTGGGGAAAATCCTCCTGTAACTACACACACATCTCCTTTATCTTCCTCCTTTCATTCCCTCCTTAAAAAATCTTCTTTGGGGCCATAAATCTGAGCAAACAGCTGACAGTAATTATGATGTGAATGTTCTTTGACCCCTATCAATCTTAGTGACCAATATTATCTCATTTTTGCCTTTGTATTCCCCCATATGTCTATATGTATCTGTTGTCTCTTATCATACTTCAGGTACATCTCCATAATATTTACAAAGTTAACTGTAGAATGGAGAGAAAATATCTGAAATATCTTTAAATTAAATGGTTTTATTATGATCAGGATAGACATACCCTTAAATTGTAACCTTACTGAAGCAGAGCCTGCTTTTTTGGCAGGAGTAGCATAATTCCAGCTTGTAAATAGGCCTCCTAAGTACCAAGGCAATGCAAATAATTACTAATAATGCCAACAAAAAAAAATCCTCGTACCAGACAAACTGATTAGCAGCTGAAGTGAAAGTAGAGGTCTTGTCTGCATGAAGTGTTGAAAAACAAGCAAGTAAAATATCCTATATCACTTTGTACCAGCCCTCTTCAAGGTTTGCTTGTGCTAATGCTTAACAGCATATGCACATCATGCAATTTCTTCTGCTTTAATTAGAGATCTGTGAGGAGTGAATTCTCTAGAGATAAAACTTCTGCTCATCCTATCCACTAATTATCTGCTTTTTTCATTGGAAGAATATTTGATATTAGAATTTACTGTTCTTGAATAGGAAAAAAACTTACTCTGACATTTGATGTGACATAGTGCATAGTGAATGACTATAGGAAACGTGATGAAATGTAGGTAAATCAGCCTTTGGAGAGCTCAGATATACAGCACGTAGAAGGAACTATATGAAGAGTCTTGAGAGATTGCTACCTTTTTTTACTGTTTTCTTTTTCGAAAAAAGAATTAATGTCTAATTGCAAAACACTCTTTTCTGGTTTACTGTTATTCTGTTTGTTGCTGGAAAAAAAAGCCAATTTTTTTACAGTAGATTTGGTCTTTGTTCTTTTTTATTTCAACATTGTATGTGAAATGTTTCAGATGTTGATGTGCCTAAAAAGAACTCCTACAAAGCTTCAGAGGGCTGAAGGATAAAGTAATTTTGGCAAAAGTAAAAAGGATGATCATCATTACAAAGAAGATGGTACTGACAAGGTAACAATTATTGGCAGCAGCTAGGTGCTGCCATTCTGGTAGGTGTCCTAAGTACCAATTTTTGCTGATCAAAACAAGTTTTCTGTCAGTTTTGGTGGTGGTAATATTTCCAGATTTTCCTCCATAATCCTACTGGGTCAATCAAGTTTGACTGTTGCTATAGGACATTTATTTACAGGGGTCCATGCTGGAGGAGAGGCTTTAGGACTCTGGTGTTGCAGTATAAATTCTCCTTGTGTTGCAGTATAAATTCTCCTTGTGAGGAAGTCAAAACAAGATGGCAGTACAAATCATGGCCAGTCAGCCCTTGCTGGCTGCGGTCAGATCAAACAGCCGCTGTTCAGCACTGGCCCCAAAAGCTGTGTTTGCCTTGCCCGCGGCCACACGCTGCTCTGCTGTGTGCAGTGTTGAGGGCAGCTGGAGGAAGTAGATGCCCCTCGGGCTCGGTGGCTGGAGCAGCTCCTGGAGCTGCTAATTTGATGCCCCCTCAGGCTGAAAAGAACATGGTCCCCCTTCACTTTCCTCGGGGAGTGCCTCTAATCGCTAAGCTATTACATGTGGCTCCTCCTTTGGATTTAATTTTGAAATAAAACAATGACATCTGCTCATAGAGCAATTGCTAAAGCTTCCCACGGAAGAGCCTTTGGGGCCGAGGGTCCCGAGTGGAAAAGGAGTGTCTGTCTGCTCACAGCTCAGACCTGGGGATCAAAATTCCAGAGGAGAGAGAAGGGATTGTAGACATGATTGGAATTTCCTATTAGCTAGACATAGGAGATTCCCAGCTCCTTAGGAAGCTTCCCTTCACTATGTGATTGTTTTAGGAGTATGTTTTGGAGGTGCTTAATTTTTCACCGAAATAGCTCTGAGGGGTTAGGTATATAGCTCTGGTCCTGGGACTCCAGCTGAGGGGTTAGAGGTGCCTAGCATGAGCAATAGCCGGAATAGTAGCAACAGACTCATGCCCTGGGTCATACTCTTTATCTTCACTTTGATTTATTAATTATCTTGGATCTGATAAATTATGACTCTTCTCAAAGGGCTCAGGAAGAGAACATTAAAATACAGGGAAATTTTAGCTTTATTATTAGACAGTGACAGGTTGACTTTCAACCTGATGACTGCACTCTTTGTATGGCAGTCACCAACTTCATAAATTTCTGACCTCTCCTTAATGCGCAGCACTTTTGTAAACCAGGCAGAGGACCAAAACTGTAATTTCATGTGTAAGAAATCTCCAGCCAGAGGCCTTGCGTCAGTTTTATGCCAGTTGGATATCCTGGGCTTCCGAAGTGTTACTCCTAATACTGATTGGATGAGGTCTAAATCAGGATCATAATACAGCAGATAGTTCAGTTTACTACCCTCACCTCTTTGCATTCTAGTCTTTAGAATAATATTAATCTATTTATGAGGAAGACTTAAAAAATACTGTAAAAGCACTGCATAATGAATGCTTTCCTTTAGACAAAGTACATACATATAAAATAAAATACTTCCTCACTTGAACAAATTTCACAGTACTTCCACAGAAATAGGAGCATTCCCAGTAGATTTTCATTCATCACTCTTTCCATATAAATGATCTTTCCCTTGGAAATTAGAATTGTTTTTACCTGCCCTGGGAACCAGTCAGGTCTTCTAGAAAGTCCCAGTAGCCCGACAGTTTTTAGGGATGCTAGTTTCCATCATTGGCTTACACAGAAGTCATAGCTCCAAATGAATAGGGACAGTTAATGACATTTGTACAGGCAAGACCATGTTGTCTGATGAAACGTAGATATCTAAATTCAAAAGAGGGAGTCAGAGCGTCTACGTTCCATCACTGCCTAACTCCAGTGGCCAGACTGAAAACAGATAAGTGGGACAGCAAATCTTTAGCTCATTGATTAAGGACACCAGCATGTTGCGTGCGAGACCTGGATTTTGATCTGTGTTCACTGAACTATTTATGCCTTGTTATATTCAGTGGTCTGGGTGAATAACAAACAAACAGAAAAATGAGACCAGACAGTGAGAGGAGACCCTTGACTTCTGCTTGGATAGGCACCATCAGAGACCACTGAGTACCATTACTGCCCTGTAGAGCCAGACTGTGGCTACTGAAAGGCCGCCTGCACCTAGAGAGGCAGCACAGCTACTGGGAGTGTCTTATGTTCTGCATGGAGTCTTCCTTCTGGAGGTCAAGATGTACACCTGAACCACTCAAAGACTGCTGAGGGAACAGAAACACAATTTCACTGACATATATGCATGACTGTTAGGAAGATGTGCTGTGCTATGAGAAAGGAATAGTCTTCTCAGTAATCTTGTATTAACCAGAAGGGCAATTTTGAGAATTGCTGTAACTTGGCTGGGCATGGCCTCTTGACCTTGAAAGCTTCAGAAATAAAACTTGGAGCCATAGCCTCGCACCTAGGTCTTGGTTTCCTACTGAGTTTGCAAAGCATAGTGTCCTGCCTTGCAAACCACTCTCTGTCTTCAGAAATGACACAGGGATCTGGGCATCACAGAATCATAGAATGTTTTGGATTGGAAGAAACCTTAAAGATCACCTAGCTCCAAACCCCTGACATGGACAGAGACACCTTCCACTATACCAGGTTGCTCAGAGCCTCATTTAGCCTGGCTTTGAACACTTCCAGGGATGGGATGTCAGCAACTTCTCTAGACAACCTTTTCTTCTGCCTCACCACCCTCACGGTAAAGAGCTCCTTCCTAATATCCGATCTAAATCTACCCTCTTTCAGTATACAGCATGCATGTGTGCTCTGGCTTGCTCTTCTGGGGATAGGAGAATGTCTTCTTAGCCAGTGAGATGCCTACATTTTAGTTATTACTGTGGTTTTGAGTATCACTTGTTGTTAAACCTGACATTACTTCTGCATTTCAGTTGGGGTCTAGAAAGCTAAGCTCTAGAATAACATTTCACCATGCTGTTGGAAGAGGTGTAATAGCCTGTAATAGTTTAGGTGAATTTACCTTGTCTACTTTACCTGCTCTTTGAGCCAGATTGCCTTAAGCTACGTAAAGGTATCTCTGTATCAGTCTGATCTTTGAAGCATAATGTGCTTGATTGTGAAATCCTCCACACTCTGAAATAAGTCAGTCGTGAACTGCAGATAAGATGAATCATGAACAACTATTTTTGTAATAAGGTTTCTCATTAAAAACCTCAAATTTCACATCACTTTTTGTGATGGTGGCCCACCTACTGTCACAAGAAATATTTAGAAAAAGAATCAGAACTTTCAGAAGCAGAAAATCGTAAGAAAACCATGACAGAAAAAAAAATGCTGACTCTTTGATATCCTTGATTATAAATCCTGTAATTTAGAAAATTAACTCTACACCAGCCAAAACTGGTGCAAGCATCATGTCAGTTATAACATTACTGGAAGCAATCATTGGGAATGCAGTTAAATCTCTCTTCTTTCATTCTTTTTCTCAGACACTGTCATTTGTTTGGGTGCATGTTCATGCATAACATGACAGCCCTGGTATGCACTTACAAAATTTACCATGACAGAAATCATTGCCAGTGTCATGTGCTTAACTGCAAGTTGTATGATACTGCCTCAAATGAGAGGGAGAAAAAAAAAAAGAAATTAGCCAGGGACACAAATATATTAACTAACATAATAATTTATTATTGAATCAGCTATGCTTTCTGATAATGTATTCTACTATTCTGTCACTGTCCCAGCTGTTTGAAATCTTTGGAGTATCATGTATTCAGGTCTGGGGAAGGATGGAGTGTAGATAATTCTCCCAGAAAACTAAGCATGTTGACTGTTATGCTGCTTAACATATGAACTTGATTTACATGTTTCTTAAGCAGATGTGGGAGAGATATTCTATAACTTAGTCTAATATATGAAGAAGCAATAACAGTTGTCTCTGTGAAAATTAAAAATATTCCTCTATCATTGTTAAAATTTCAAGTTTTACACTCAGCTTAAAAATTATTTTATTATCTTTCATTTGGTTACCAGTGACAACAGAAAAGGCCTGACCCCCTCAATCCAGAGGTTCTTTGCAATATAGTAAAATAAAATGACGAACAGAAAACTGATGCAAGGACGAATCTGTCTTTGTGATTATGGAGAGTGTACCATTGTCACGGTTATTTTTGAGGATGGTTCTTCTAACTCAGAGGTTCCAAGTTACTTGTTACCCCATAAAATAAGCCGTTCTGTTACTCCGTGGCCTTCTAGGTGTGACATCTGCCTTTTTAGTAGTTTTAAAAGTGTTTTACAAATAGGTAAGAGGTCTTATTACTTCACAATCCTCTTGTAAGAAATAGAAGGAGAATGTGTCAGAACTTCTCCCATTTTTCCCGCCTCTGCCATAATTTGCCAGAGGAAGGTCCAGCCATATGAATTTATCTTGCTCTCCTTTTCTTTCTCAAGCTATAGGAGGGCACATAGAGGTATTTCTTCATGTCCCAAGCAGACACAGTAAGACTAGGCATCTCTTGCTCTGTTGGCTCAACTGGATTATTGTAAGTAATAAAACAGTTATTTACAAGGGAAAGATATTAAAGAAAAGGGAGGAAAATAACTCAAGTTCTGTATTGAACTAATGCAGATACTTGCAAAAATGTAATTGAAATGATAATTTTAATTATTTTAAAATGTATTAAAACTCAATCATCTTTTGAAGGACTAAGAACAAACCCCTGATACCATAAAATGTAGTGGTACTTCTACTTTTTATTTTTTAAATGAAGAAACAATTATTGCATGGTTGGCACTACTAAAACTATAAGGGCCACTTGTGTAAAGTTTGATATACAGACTTAAGTAAATGACAGTAAAAGCTTGTTAGTTTTCATTCTGTTAATCTGTTCATTGCATAATTAATGCACAAAGTGACGTTCTCTTCTCAGCTTCCCAGGAAGAATTTGATGTACCATTGATGTAGCATGGTTTTGAATCATGAAGAATTTGTTAGCTTTACAGGAACATTTAGCATGGGTTAGCATTTTAAATATTATATGGTGGTTTACAATATATTACTATTTTACTATATAAAATTATATCACTATATATTGTTACAGATTATATGTGCACCTATACATATAGTATTAAAAACAGCGATTGTAATGTTGGGGGGGGGGTTATGTAAATGTTGCTTCTTTTTTTATATAATTATTTCCCTGCCATGAAAGGCAAGCATAATGTACTCAGGAACTTCATCTCCGTCCCTGTGAATCCCTATCCAGCTTTTATTAAGGAAGTTGTTAGCCCAGCGAGGTGAATAAGTGTAGATGTTAATGGTAACTGGTCTTTCAAGCTTTCTTTTTTCTTATCTTATGCAAGATATGGGAAGCCTCTTAGAAAATGCGTTTCCTATTGCTCTAAGGAGACATGGTAGGATGAGTCACCATCTGGGTATGAGCCAGCAGTGTGCCCAGGTAGCCAAGAAGGCCAATGGCATCTTGGCCTGTGTCAAGAATAGTGCAACCAGCAGGACTAGGGAAGTGATTGTCCCACTGTACTAAGGGCTGGTGAGGCTGCAGCTCAAGTCCTGTGTTCACTTTTGGACCCTTCACTTCCAAAAGGATGTTGAGGTATTCAAGGGCAACGATGTTGGTGAAGGGTCAAGAAACCTGTCTCATGTCAAGTAGCTGAGGGAACTGAGGTTGTTTCATGGGGAGGAGGCTCAGGGGGGACCTTATTACCCTCTACAACTCCTTGAAAGGAGGTTGTAGTGAGGTGGGAGTCAGTCGCTTCTGCCATGTCTCAAGTGTAAGGATGAGAGGAAATGTTGCACCAGGGGAGGTTCAGAATAGCTATTAGAAAAAAAAAAAAAAAAGAGTAGTTAGACATTGGAATAAGTTGCCCAGGGAGGTGAGGGAGTCCCTGCCTCTGGAAGTCTTCAAGAGGCATCTGGACGGGGCACTTTGGAGTATAGTTTAGGGGTGATTATAATGGTGCTGGGTTAAAGGTTAGACTAGATGATCTTGAAGATCTCTTCCAAAACTTCATAAGTCTGTGATTCTGAGCCCTATTTAGCTGATTTTGGTAACTGAGTTCTAGGTCTAGGCTAGTAGCTAGGATATTGGGGAAATTTCCAGAAGAGAAGAATAACAGAGGTTATCTACAGAACCTTCATAGGTAGTTTTGAAAATTGCGCCACCAAAGTTCGATGATACAAGGACGACTGACTTACCTATGTAAAATGTAACTGGCGTACTGTTATAACACCAGATTGTTATTGGCTTTAATCCAGAATATACTTCTTCCCAACCTAAATATTTTGACAATTTTCCTGAACAGAGCTGCCTCCAAGGAATAGCTCTATATTCACAGAGGTCAGATTTTGATGGCTCAGATATTAGATGTGTACTTGAGTCCTTCTGCATTTATTTAATTTCAGCTGCTGATGGTAAAGATTATTTTTAATAATTCAAATAATTTCAAGTGAGGTAAAGCCTGTAACATGACTTCGGTTCTTCCACGTCAATTGCTTACTTAGTCATTATAGTCAGTCTCTGTTTTACTCAAGAATGCTCAGAATGGTAGTGAAAAATTTCAGAATTACTCTTCATGACTGCATCATAAAGCTAAATTGAAAATATCCTACTGTGATTATAAATGAGGTAAAAAAATAGGTGTTTTTTTCCACTGTCCAGAGAAAAATAATCGCTCCAACAGGTCTATTTAAATTTGATGACAGCAGGAGTATCTATTCAGTTTGGACTAAACTGTCTATATTTCCAGTAGGAATGACATTTGGAAGCACAAACAGAATATTCAGTGACATAGGGAAGATATTTGATGAATTGCAATGCCCCTTTGTGATGTAGTTTCTTTAGCATAAGGCTAAAGAACAACAGTAAGTTTGAGTGGTCATCATCCCTCTAGAGAACCAGATGCTGCTGGCTTGTTCTTAGTATCTGCCCTCTGCTAGAGAAGCCATTGACAGACAATGGCAGTCTTACTACCTATCCACATTTTATACTGAAAGAGGTTGTGATAAGACAACTCAGCCTAAGTGCCCTGAGCCTCCATATTACTTTTGACAATTTTGCTAGAAGACAGTGCAGAAAGCACCCCTAATATTATCAGGGACTTTCCTTATGTGATTGAAAAAAGGAGCTTGAAAATGTCCATTCTGTTATGTCAGCAAGGTACATTTTTTTTGTTACTAAATCAAAATTTGCCTCCATTGGTTTCAGGATGGGAAAGGCTCTTCAAGGTCTCCATTGCAAATTTCATGCCAAATACTGCAGTGCTCTTAGAGATCTATTGAGCTGAAATTATATGCTGGTTTCTATGGATCTGGCTTTTGTACCTAGATGAGCCTTTCAGCAGGGATACCAAATAGGGCAAAAATGCATCTTTGTTGAAACAAGGTGTCTCCCTGGCTGTGCTCTGTGTTCATGTATGCATACATGCATTCTGCCTTCTATCAGTGATCCAGGAACCAGAGAACTGCCACAAAAATGGTGCACCCAAATAGCTATGTAAAACATGGCTTAATTTAAAAAAAAAAAGGAACTTCTAGCTTAATGAGGGTATATTCCTTTAACCATCGACACAGAAGCTTAGCACAGACACTCTCGGTCCCACATACTTGGATGAGAGGCTGACCTATTGTACTCACATACTGATTCTCAGCATGCCAACACTCACGACCATCTGCTAGAGTGGCACTGTGCCCACCACAAAGGTGGGACGCCATTCTCAAGAGGCCTAGGTGCCAATTGCCTATAGATTTAAAAGGATAGTTCAGAGAATACAAAAAGTGTCACTTTCTTTGATGGTATTCTTTCTGATGCCACAAACTAGCTCAAATATCATTTGCCTGCATCAGCCAAAATTTTACTTATTCTCCCTGATAGCAAGTATCACCAGAAATATGGTTTTTGAAATGATTCACAGACAAAATTCCAGACAGGGAAAAAATTCTTCAAAATGTTGCCAGGCAGAGTCAGAAACCATAACATAGAAACCCCCCAAAGTTACCTCTGCCTTTAAAAAGAAACAATTAGAAAACTGAAAGCATAAAATCTAAGGAACTAGCATCTGGAGGAGGGGGGTTGTCCCAGCACACCCACTGCTGGGAAGTGAAGCTTCATACAGCTGTCTCTCCATTTTCAGCACTCCTTGCTTTATTCTGGAAAACACAGTTTCTTTCAAATCGAAGTGTTGCACACAAAGCTCAATATGCAATTAATCAGATTTTCAAAAGACTTGATGTGTACAAAAACAAATGCCATATTCGTCTCCAGAAGAAATACAAAAGAACTGGACTGAGGGAGGAATATGATCCTCAGATCCCTTAAACTTTTTCCACTTTTCTCTTTTGGCTTAGTCAGCTTTTAAGGATAAGAAATTTCATATTACTAAAATTTTTGGACCACCAAAGTCTTTGAATCTTTCTGGAAGCAAACACCATGGTCTGATATTAAATGTCTGGATGTTGAAAAATATCAGAATAAGTATCAGAACCACCTTTCTGTGGCAAACATATGGACGATGGTAGTGGGAATTACAGAGGTTAAGAATCTGCTGGAGGCATCACAACTGAATACATTAAGGGTCACTGGAGAAGAAAAATTAGGAAAGTCATCACTCGCAAAAGTGAGGGGAGGCAGACTTAGATGAATCTTTCTGCTGAGCTTGATCTATTTAATAAATCTACCATTCCTCAAGTCACCATCCAGATCACTGCCTTATCCATTTCAGTGCTGTTTGATTTAAGTCCCCAAAGCATGTCAGGTATGCTTGACTACCCAGTCGGTCACTGCAGAGGGAAGAGTGACATCACACAAAAGGTCAGTGATTTTGAAGGGGTGTCCAAGACTTTAAAATTAATTTTTGTCAAGAGTGTATGTTGTAATTTTCACAATGAATGTAAAAAATGTTGTGATTCTTCATGGCTAAGCATTTTAAGCTAGGATTTAGTTTGTACATAGACAAATACCTCTGTACATATTTATTTTACCATAGGCAGAGAAAGAAAAAAAAAGAGCTTGTTTCTACAGTACAACCTTTAGAATCAATGCTGTAAAATTTCCACTGTACATTAACAGAACAACTTTAAACTCCAGTACCTTAAACCTTAGTGTTTAGTCTTGTCTTAAATCTACGCCAGGACATGATAGCAGAACCTCAAATGGCCAGTCTAGTAAGCTATACTGGTTACAACTTCAGCAAAGATGATGAGGGATCCCTTATCTCCGTATAAAAGTCTTTCACTCATGGTGTAGAAAAGGAGAATATGTCTCATGCATCTACATTAGCTGGGAAAATCCTACAATGTTTTTGTATCTTGTTGGGAACTTGGATTTGTTTTGAAAGTTTATAGAAGAAGTCTAGATATTTTTTCTCTCTGTGAATTGTTTTGTGCTTCCCATTTTTTGATTTTGGAAATTATTAGATATGTTCATTGAATGGTTTCCATGATCAGATATTAACACACACTGTTGAGCTTGGTATGGGATTAATAAGATGAAGTGGCTTGTGTTTTACAGAGTTAATACTAATGCTCCCATCTGAGCATCAAACTTTATGAATCTGATTTTATCTGAAAGATTTTGGTCTCCTCAGAACATTTATAAAATAAAGCAACTGGAATCAGAAACAAGTTTGAAAAGAATTGCTTGCATCTCATTTCTGTTTCTGCAGCCTGTCTTGGCCATAGCATGATCAAGATATGGAAAATAATCTGCATGTTAAGCATATATGCGTAGTAATTTTACATATAGGTTTGAGGTTATATTAGTTATCTCTGGTTTATATATAATGAATGGGTCTAATTTCCTCTATTTCTTCCTTTTTGTTTTCCTGCAAAGCAGAACCTGCGCAACTGGCCTATGCTCCCAATCAATGGTGTCTGCACAATTAACTACTAGGAAAGAGCCAAGCCTACTAGGTAGCTGACAGCTGCTTGAATTTAGGCTGACACCTTTAAACAGGAATAGAGACAGCAAATGTAGCTGATGCTGGGTTGCCTCCATGGGGAATATGATAGATTAGCTAGCTCAAGATGTAACTTCTGTTGCATAAATATAAACTACGGAGCATTTTATGGACCCGATCCTTTGAAGCACCAGGTTGGCAGCATCTCTAGACACAGCTGAGTGTTCAGGCAAAGTGAAGATAGCTGTGTTATCCATAACATTTACTTACAATTTCTGCTTTTGTGGATCAGGTCAATTATAAGTCCATTCTATGTAGCTAATAGAAGAGTCTTTCAGATGCTTAATTACATAGAGAAAGAAAGAAAAACAGACAATGGACATAAGGAGCATGAGAATTGATTCACTGTCTGACCACAGTGAAGCAGAACTGGAGGACTGAAGAGCAGTAGTTTGCCTGAACTCCAGAAAGTACACAGACTTTAACATGAAATAATTTCACTTTTATTAGGTCCTCCTTCCTTCCTTCCTTTCTTTTTTTTCTCTATTTATTTTCCTTCTCCCCTTAGTTCAGGAAAGAGTTCTAGAGCTGAAAACTTTAAGTGAATATGGTGTTAGATGCATATTTTAGCATTACAGATTTTTTTCAGCACCTAATAAGAGATGTAGTAACAGATAATAAAGGCAACACATTTGCACCTAAAAAGACCAGCCCAAGTAATTGTGTTTTCATTTTAACCTTTCTCATAATCCGTTCAAATCAGCCTTATCAAGAAGTAGCGAAGATTCCCCAGATTGTTATGATCGATACAATGTTGAGTTAGGAACCAGAACATGATTATTTATCTTACAACAGCATATAACGTATCCTACAAAGGATACAAGCAGTGAATTTATGCAGGAGAGGCAGTCTTTGCTATAAGGGTTTATACTCTAAGGAAACAAGAGAGTCAAAGAAAAAGAGAAAAAGAAATGCCAACATCCCCATCTGAGAGAATGGAAGGAGATTTTCAGCATTCAGCACGTGGTCATGCAGAAATAGGTGGCAGCTGTAGGATTTAAGCTAGATCACCTGACTTTCCATCCAATCCATATCTATAATTATTAATTTCATCTAAAAAATATGCCGCAGAAAAGTCCTAAGCTGTACCTGATAGTAAACTGAGGATATAGGACAAGAAGGTTTGCTATCACTGCTGCATGCAACATGATTCCAACAGACCTATATTCTGAATTTTCTTCAAAATTCTTGTAAAATGAAAGATTGGAATCCATTACTGACTGACAATATTTTTTCATGGCCTCCCGATTCAAAGGCTGAACACATCAACCTTTCAATCCTTATTTGCAGAAAAGATTATTTGGCTTTCCTTTTATTTTTTCCCCTCCTATAATAAGAGTGCATGAGAGAATAAATCTAAATAACTTGGTGGTCAAGGACATAACCAAAATACATATTGTAGTTATCCTAGCTGTTCTTGGCCATGACTAACTTAGTCAGTCCTCATAAATTTTGGCACAAAATAGTCTTCAAATGATACTGATTAGACTGCCCCAGTTTTGGGCATACGAAACAACCTAAGAGGTTGTAATCAATATTGAAAATTACTCATCTAACCAGAATGGCTGCTCCAAATAATTTATTCTTTATTTAACCAATATGCATAATTTTTTCCATGCAGCTTACGGTTCTAAAAGCCGTAATACCCACATTTAAATACATTAGTATTAATTTCACAGTAAATGGAAATAGTATATAAAATCACATCTTACTTTTGGTTTGTAAGCAAAAAGTTAGAAAAAACTAAATGTTGTTTTTATGAGTAAAAGAAATTAAGCATGTATAAAGGATGAGGGTACTTACTCTGTATGTGGTTGGATGACTTATTTTCTTGCTTACATAGACACATTTACCTTTGCTGTTTCTAGGACCTCTTCCCTTTTCTCTTTTTGTTGGATTGCAGGCCTGCTCTGTTTTCCCTGCCCTTCACTACTCCTAGTCTAGAGTATGAAGATCTTTGAAAGTATCTGAAGCTGGTACTTGCAGGAGTTGGCACCCTTCTCTCCTACCCAGTAAGGAGACAAAATACAGATCATTTTGATTTTGATATCATTGGTGGAAGTATCCCAAACATAGCCCTGGATCGGTGTTGCTGATTTGGAATTCAGTAACGCTTTCAAAGACAGAGAAAGAGATGCCAAGGACAAAGTCTGTTTTGTTATCACTTTGCAATGTCAGCTGGAGATTGTCATTGTTCACTTTCCTTTTTCTACTGTGAAGGGACAGTTCAAATGGATGCTATTTTTCTTTCTTGTATTTCAGTGATAGATAAATGCTGTTACACCTCATTTATTGAGCGACTCAATGTGTTTCACAAGGGAAAGGTAAAAAGCCAGATTGTTTTGTGTCTGCTCTACACCGTACAGCACATAAGGAAAAAGATTCCTGAGAACAGGATTTGGATGAAGCTGGTGTATAAGGCCCTGTCCTCAGGCTTAAAAAAAGGCAGAGGGAGTTCCTTGAATGTCCTTTTGGGCTTGAAGAGCAAATTCCATGGTACTGAACAGCATGTTATTATGATTGCATCAGTATAATTCTGGGTAATATAATGCCATCTCTGCTCCACACTGTGAAGTTGTACCTATGTTTCATAAGATATTTAGTTTACAACACATGATCACTCTGCTGCCTACTGTGCTCTAAACCAACACCACTCTGCTTTTAGTGAAATCTTCCAATCAACCAAATCAACTTCTAATGCTTTATATTTGTGTGGCAAGCAAGAGAATATTTTTAAAGCTGCCATTTTCTATAAACCAAAAAACATAGCAGAAAAAGCTGTGAAAGAATAAAAATGTCTGTGGAAAAAAATCTGATTTGAAGTCACAAAAGATAGTTCTTTAAAGCAGTAAACTTGAAAATTGTGATAAATACTTAAGTGAACATGAAGATTCAATGGGAACTTTCAAGCCTGCACAGTGGATTTTTTAGGTGAGGTGCAGAGTGCGTGGAACTGGCTCCACCCTTTAGTCCTAAGGTTCATCTGCCAGGGCCTGGCAAGCTTGGACGGTGGCAGCGAAGTCCTCAAGATGTAGGTTTAGTTAGAGTAGCCTTCTCTTAGATGGATGGCCTTACAGGGCTAAGCGAGCTCCATCTGCCCGGGTTTGGAGTTAGTGTTGTCCTTTTCCTAGGATGGTTGCCAGGAGGCGAGCGAGCCCATCCTGCCCGTGGACACACTTTGTCTGACCCTTCTAACATGGGAGACCCTACCGGAGGCACAACCACCGCCAGCATAGCTCACAACCTCATAAGGGCACACAATCTTCTCCCCCGCGACAAGGGGGTATCCATGGAGAAGATGTGATGAGGAAATTAGGCCAGGACTTGGGAAAATTGCACTCAGATACCTGCTCTGCTACTGAGACTTGACACAGTTGCTGGGCACATTTATTGTCTTTCTGCTGTCAGTATGATAGCATGAGGCAGGGACAACAACACTTCCCAGCCTCACAGGACTATTATTTGGGTAAATTAATGAAAAACTCTGAGATATTCAGACATCATGGTGATGAGGAAAGAAGAAAAGGAGAAGCAGGACATGAAAGAGAGAAACCTGTTGGCCATGTAATACAAACAAGCAAAAAAAAAGCTATTTTTCTCCCTCTTCTTAAATGCACTATCTCAGAGGCACTACCACCATTGTTGATGGTCTCGGCCTTAGCCAGTGGTGGGCCTGTCTTGGACCTGGCTGGCATTGGGCTCTGTTGGATAACAGGGAAGCTTCTGCCAGCTTCTCACAGAAGCCACCCCCTGTAACCTCCCTGCTGCTAAAACATTGCAACACAAACCTATTACATGTGCAGACCAAATCCTGCAGCTGTGGCTTGGGATGGTGTGACAGGAGGACAGGAAATATAGGACAAATAAGGTTGACAGGGCATGGGGAGGCAACCTCCAGACACTGTGGTGTTGGGTGGGAGGGTGAACAAATTAGAAAGCAGAGGACTGAAAATAGCATTTGGACAGGTACTCAGACCATGTGGTTCCTTATTTGTTTTTACTGCAAAATTCAGGACCACACTTCAATTTTTTCTTTAGGAATTATTCTGGCTAGCTCTGAGATAATTACCGAAGTGAAGATAATAATTCTTATATTTGCCGTCTATTGTCAATAAGAAAGGCATTTCCCTTAAATGCCCTCACACCCATTAGTTTCAACCTTAGCAGTGATGGTTTTCAGAGGTAGTAGTGGTGAGAAGTGCAATACAGCTCTTTTCTGGAAACTCCTTCTGAGACCTCAAGCAGCTCTCTGGCCTGTTGAATTCTGCTTCTTCACTGTCACCCTGTGAGGCTGGTCGTGAGTTGCAGGATGCTTAGACCCTGCACAGCCTTTGCACAGTGCTCTCTCCCGACCTGAATTGTTTGATGAAGCACCAGCCACATTTACTGGTGCAGTGCTGAGAAAAGCACAGGAAATGCTTCATCTCCATTCTCGGCACCACTGAAGGGGAGGGCAGGCTGATGGAGGAGGAGGAAAGGAGAAGCGGTAGCCAAAGGGGACGAGGGTCCTGGCACTCCATCCATGAATTAGTTTATTTGTCTGTTGGAGCTGTAGCTCAGTAAGTGTACAGCAGACTTGAAGGCTGCAAGGAGCATTCTGCCTCTGTAGCCGTGAGGAGACACTTGAATTAATTTGTAGATGAAGGAATCAGAGCACGGGTTATTCAAAGGTCATGGTTTTCCAAGTCGTGTTTCTAACGGTTTGCATCCAAATCTCTTTTAAGGGAAGCAAGTGGAGCAGTTGCACCTTGAGTCACTGCTTTGTGCAAAAATTATGGTAGAAACACATGCCTTAGATTATCACAGGGAATAAATTTCCCTGTTAAGATATGTTTTGGGGAAAAAAAAGCTTATGCTTTCCTTCTAGAATATATTTACAAAATAGGCAGATTTCTACCTTTTTGGCATTTGAGAATCCTTAAAATTTATATATCAAGACAAAATCATAGAAAACCTGCTTTTTTGGATGTCTGAAAATAGTTATAATATCTAAATGTAAAATAGCATGATAGTTTACAATTAATAGCATATTCTGTACTTTATATATCTTGCAAGCACTGGAAGTGTGTCTATATTTATCTTTCAAAACTGTAGTTAGGTGAAGAAAGGAAAAATGCTTTTTGGATAGTTTTGAGGGGTTTTGGGTTTTTTTCTGAATTCAAGTTCATCCTCCAAACTTTCCATGATGAATTTGGGCCTCAGACTTATTGAAAGTGAATCCAAATTTTTCTTTGTTATCTGCAAGAAGGTCTTGATATTTCTTTTTTTTGTTTGTGTCTGAATCTAACTAAAACATGATTTTACACAGAGCCTTTTTTTCAGATGTCCCCAGTTTTTAATCTAAACTGATTTGTGCGTTCGCAGTGAAGCTTCATTAAAGATCAGGCCAAGCAGTCTTTAAAAAGTACAGGGCTTCAATGATAGACAGATGGTGGCTTTCATGATGTCAGGAAGTGTCAAATATTATGGTTGGCTGCAGAATGATGGCTACTTTCCAAACAGATTGAGAAACAGACAGAAAGAGCAAGAACACCATTTGTTGTATTTAGATATATTGTGAACAGAAGGAAGCAAGACAGAGCATACTTTTACACATCTTTTTTCCACTCCTTGTGAAAACAGTTTAGGATTTGTTATGTTATATTAGCCCTATCATTATGCAAAAACATGTGAAAGCCAGAAATGATGATAGATACATACATATATATAAATGTTTTCATTGTGACTTTCTGTGCTTTTATTTCCATTTCCGTAGATTTTTTAAAAATATTTTAGGCAGATAGAAACACATGATTTCATTTATTTATTTATTTAAGGAACAAAGCTCTGCTATTTAGATTACTTGCAAAAACATTATGGCGGTTGTTGTTGTTGTTATTAACCTATATGCCCTTCTGAGCCCCTGATTGTGGTAGTGCTCATTTAAGTACTTAAATTTAGATAATTGCTTTGGTGTCAAATAGGAGTGGGTTTTGTTTGGTATCTGCATTGATGCTTCTAGAGTTGGGACAGTTTTGACATATAATATGTGTAAACAGCTGAAGTCACAAGGACTTTAATAAAAATGCTGAAAGACAAAGGTCATGCAGTAGTCTATGCCTAGATGAGATACTTAAGCTGCACAGAGCCTGAATGACAAAGATTGTTCCTGTCTGAGAGACAGGGCAGATTTTGTGCCTAAAAAATAATGAAGCACCATAATTTTTTGCTAGAGTATTTTTTGGGTCCATTTTTGGGAACTCACCATGAAGGATGCTGAAATCCATACCTTTAATGCATACTACTGTATTTTGGGAATCTACACCAGGTCGGCATTTTGGTAGAGCAAATCAGATGTTCCTGATGGCTGTCATTTTGAAAAATACACATCCTATGTGGGTTTTATGTGCCTGGCACAGTTCCTGGACTGTCTGCCTGCCCCTGTGGCTATAGGGGAGAGGCGTCAAGTTTGCCTTTGCTTGCTTAACATCTTGGTTAGGCTGGTCTGTCAGATGGCTAAGCAATGGCTGGTTTCAGGGTAAAGGAAGGAGCTGACCTTGTTCAGGAGGAGCAAAGAGGGAGAAAAGAGCTGTAGAAAAGCAACATCTAAGAAGCTGGGAACTAGGACAGCTGCCCTGTGTGTGCTCATGATTATTTTATTTATTTATGAGCTTTTCCTTGATGCTATTCACTCCCCGTGTGTAATCACTCCTTTCCTCCCCACTGCTCTCACAGAAAATCTATTTGTTTCTCCAAACTATCAAAATACATGCTTATGTTTATAATAATTAAACCCAAGTAAAAATAAATGACCACATTTGGGAATATTCTTTTATTCTTTTTGCTAGTTCTCCATTCAACAGTGGACCAGCTGAATCCATGGAGCTATCATGTGACAATAATTTTACACTTCAAAATTATATCAACATTTGCAAACAGCATAGAAATTACAGTCCACAAGGAACTTCCTTAACCAGAATCCTGTTGCTCTGTGGAAAGAAAACAAAAACTGTAGATTGGAGCTTATTCCTGGCTTTCTAAAGTGCAGTTTTTGATTAATGGTGCAAAATGGAGGGATTGAATCTTCCTGTTTTTCTGCTTTTTGACAAATTTTCTCTATATGATTCAGCATTTCCCCCTTTGAGGTACTTGATATATTTATTTTTATCTTTTTCTTATTTTGGTATTTTTCTGTATTTTGTAAGGATGTTGTGAGGACTGAAGGCATTTTTTACCTAATTCATTCTTTGTATATAAATAAGAATGGCATGAATAATACAAAAAAAGTCCACAAGTAATCATTAAAGCTCTTGAGTTGTCTTTGCCCATAGTCACACAGAATCCATTCATATTTACTTCTCAGTGAAAGAACAATCAATTGAGTTTTACTTTTAGCATAAAGGTGTACAAAAAGCAATAATGCAAATTTTGGTTCCCACGAGCATTTATGGAAGACTGATTTAGAGGAGGAACTCTCAACTGTGTGCACAGGAAGTAGTGTTCCTCACCCTACTTCAGTCAGAGGGAAGAGTGTGACCTGATTTACCAACCCCAACTAAGTGATGCGGCTTGAATTTCAAATATTTGCAATCAGTTTGCAGGGTAAAAAATCAGATATATTTGTTGAGTACATTTAAATGAGAAAATCATGATCTGCTGATAGATATTCCATGAGAAGAAAAAGAGGCTAATTTAGTCAAAGAAATTACTGGCAGAGAATTACTCACTCAGCACTACTGGGAAACAGTAGATGAGTAGCACCAACGTTTTAATTCAAACACTTAACTAAGAAAGCAACTAATAGCGTCTTCCTTTTTCATCTGAAGTACTATAAAGCAGAGGGTTAGCCCTTCTGCCAAATTGCTTTTGCAGAAATGTGACTTCTACCTTCATTACTTTTACTCAAATTGCCTTGATTAAGAAACTAACTCTCCAGCCCTGACTCTGATCTTGTTTTCAAACTGGATGTGTCCAGGTTCATCTTCATGGGCTTGCTGATTTGCTGCTGGATTCAGGTCAGAAGTCACAGTCTGCTTGTCTGCAGAATGTTCCTCCAAATGATACCTGTCTGGGGGAAAAAGATCTTTTGATTTGATAGTTTTCTTAATATTTTTAAGAAATTGGAAAGTTATGAAACAATCCCCCATGTTGGGAGATAGCGTTCATTCTGGTTTGTCGCTGTGTTTTTTTTTTTGTTGTTGTTGTTTGTTTGGTTTGGTTTGGTTTGGTTTTTATTTTCTTGTAGCCTTACATGGCATAGAGCTAAATAGAAATTTCAAAATCTCATATTCTTTTTTGTTTGCTTGCTTGTTTTTTTCTCTACCTTTTTTTTTATTATTTTTATTTTCAGTCTACCACACCTGGGAGATCTTCTGTAGAGCTCTTCTTTCTGTAGAGCCCAAAACTCCTTCTTAGGCAGAATTCTGCTATGAACTGATTACTTTTGTCCTTTGCATAATGAGATTTCAGATTTTTACCTTACTTCAGAAGAGTTAGTAATGGGATGATTTGCCAGTGGCATCAATTCTAAATAAGTACAGTGGCATACAGTAGCATGATAATTGCTAATACTAATAGATTTTAGTTGCCTGAGGAAGTACCATGATGCTTGGGTTAGGAATTGGAAGACAGTTTAAAGGGATGACATTATCTCTAGTCAAGGTAAGCCTAGTCTCTTCTCTGCAAGGGAACTTCTCTCTCAAGCTGTGACCTCACTATGATACAAGGCAGAAGAAGAGATGAAAAAGCCTCTCAAAAATGTGACCTACTAGTGGAAAAAAAAATCTTAGCCATCATCTGAAGGGGGAACTTCTTATGGGTATTCTTCCTTGAGTTTTGTCCCTTTCTGAGGCATGTGGATTATCATAGGGCCTCTTTTACCGTTTCTTCTGCATTGTACTCCATATCTGGGAAAACTTTCTCTTTTCCACAGGAAGAGGCAAATGAAGGATGCTCTATATCTAGAAGTCTTTGCAAGATGTACATTGTAGTCCCATCTTATTGCTTGACTGGGTGGTGGATGCCTCCATCCATCCTCTGGGAGACGTAGCCAGCTGCGTACATAAACATTTTAATAGCCTCCAGTTGCATAACCTTCCAAGTTACTCACTTTAAAGACAAAGTGGGGGTCATGGTGTAAAGAAGGTCTTCATTTTATGACCAGAAAGCCTAAGGATCCTGGTTTTTTCTCCCAGAAGGCGCCTGGGAGATAGTGCTCTGGAAGATATTACTACCTGACTAAGTTAGTTTCCTTATGAACCATTTGTGTTCTCCTGTATATCAGCAAGGTCCTCTAGCCCTCCAGCATCCAAAATGGCTGTACCTAGAATAACGTTACAGAACAGAGTCACGCACACCTGGAATCTCCTGCTTGTGCCCCTCATATATTCCCCTAGACACTGAATTCAGTCATTCTATTAAAGTTGCTCCATGGACCAAGGAAAATTACTCCCTCCTTAGGCCTCTTCCTTTCCCATTGTGATGTAGAAGAAATTTTGTAGCTTTACGGCAGTAACAATATACTAAAAAAAAAAATTAAAAAAATTGTAAAATAGCCAGGAATGGGAAGAGGGAAGAAAAGAGGCAGTTACATATTGTAAATGAATGACATTTGATATTTCATAGGATCTTCAGGGTTTTTTTGCCTTTTTTTTAATAGTTCCTATATTCCTCATTGTGGTAATGGGATACAAAAGTAGAGAATAGCAGTAGATAACTTTGGTAAGTTTTATATTATTTAGACTAGAGATCATAGTCTTGATTTAATTACTAGAGAACATTTGAAAAACTGAGTGATAAATACACTAAGAGAGTAGTGTAGTTCCTCAAAGTCTTGGTTTCTGAATGTGTTCAGTGTTGTCATTAATAGCCTGGATAAAGGATAAGAGCATACTTTTGGCCTTTGCTTATGGTGCCATGATGTGTAGCAGTAAGTGTACTGAAGTACAGGGTTTGAATCCAAAGCAACTTTGACAAATGGAGAAGCAGCTTGGGAAAATAAAACAAGAAATTTATCAAAATCAATTGTAAAGTATTGCCCTTGGGTAAAAACAATCAACTGTGCAAACAGAGGATGAGGAACTTATTCAGTAGCAGTTCAGATCTATTGATGACTGGGATGATCTGGGAATGACACAGTCTTAGTCAACAGCATTCTTCTGTTGAAAAAGGAAAATGACACACCAGGTTGTATTCTGAGTTGTCCCTGCTATGCAGGATACATGAAGTGAACTCTCCATCTTGGCTGGAACTGACAGGGCTTCAGCTTCACCCATGTACCACAGGATTCAAATGAGATGGAGTCCAAACAAGTCCAGACAAGATGGTTAGAAGCTCTTCAGTCTAGGAAGTCTGGGGGGAAGGGGATCATGACAAAAGTTTTCTAACTAATTCAGGGAAAAAACCCAGTTCATCCTTAGGGAAGATGGGACAAGAAGTAGGTTTAAATTTCAACAAAAAAGACTTAGTTTAAAGGGGTTTTTCTAAGTGTCCAGTAAGAATGATGAAATCCACAAAGGTTTGCTGGGGCTATGATGGTAGTGGGTTAATGCTCACTCTTTGGGAATGATGAAGGTACAAATGCTTTCTGTTCAAGGGAGTGGAGGGCACTCTGGATCTGCTGAGAGCCCCTCCGATGCTGTGTTTTGCTGAGTTGTGATTATTGTTTTGACCCAGCTTGAATATACCAAAATATAACTGAAAGTTGCAGAGTTTTGTTGAAAGGGACTATCTGTATTAACAGATATTTAAGGTTGCTACCTTTCATGTTATCTAATTACAAAAGAAATACATTGACAAGCTTTCAGTATATCAGCTGCTTTTTCTGAGAGCTTATTTCCTTGCAGCTATCAAGTTTGCACAAAATATGAATAAAATATAAATAAATGGCTCTCCATGAAGATGGTGCTGTTCTTTATGGAACTGCATCAGTGATAGGTCAAATTTATATTGCTCTGCAGCATGATTTTAATATCATTCTGGCCTGGTTTAGGCATAATCAAGTCTTCTGTTGAAAGAACTCTCATAAGGAGCAATTAAACATTAGTACTTTAGCTAAACCCATATTAAATTATGTCTTGGAATTTAAGTATCTGGGAATCGTCTTAAATCTCAGCTTGAATTTTAGGTGGTATTGTATCTGCAATTTATATTGAGGTATAAGGCAATCCGTTTCCATCTTGATTTAGTATTTATAGTTTAAAATGTTATTTTATTATTAAGTGCAACTCTATGCAACTCCTAGTAAGGCCACTAATAGACTAAGGTACCATTATTCATGATTACAGCTTCTGCTTTTCAACAAGAAAAGAAGCTGAACATTCAGCAGGTGAATTTTAACGTGCTTTTTGAAAGCCTTGAAATAAATCAAAGCTAGCTGGGTACCCTTCAGCAGCCATGAGAGGAGATTCCAGCCAGTACTCATAACACAGAGGAAGTGAAGGGCTTTGAACTGCTGTGACACCAAGGGCTTAACAGGACCTCTCCGTTAGGCATGAGCAGGAGAAGATTATCTGCAAAAGATATAATTACAAGTATCTCATCTTCCCTTTGCTATGTACTGGCAGGACTAGCGCTGAGCATTCTCATGGACAAGCGGATGTGTGACTCTGAGCCCTTTGAAGCAGACTGTGACAGTATGAACAATAATTTGGCGTTCCACTCCAAAAGTAGCCTTGCAATAGCAAGTCATCAAGTACAGACAGTTTAGATTGACTCTGGGATGAAAGGGGAACAAATGGTGCCTTATGTCTTGACCAAGGTAGATCACCATGGGATATTATGAAATCTCTGAAGCTTAGACATACCTTTATGTATGTGATGGTAAGCTTGTTTGTAGATTTATTTTAGCATTAAATACATCTGTTGTTTATTCTGTTTATGTCAGTATCATTTTCATCACTGATGGAAGCTTGCAGGTTGGTTTCCGTGTCAGCACAGAGATGTCTCAAAGCATTAGGGAGATAAATAGTCCAAAATCTAAAGGAATAAAGAAAAATAATTAATTTTACTTAAATCACAGGAAGGACAGGTCCTCTGCATAAATCTTATGTTGAATATATTCTGTTTATTTGGCCCAGATTGGATGAGTATGAGCTGCATAATTTCCTTTTTCCTTTCCATGTAAAACACAGTGCAATGGCTTGACAAAGTACAGTTGTTTCTTCACCATACATGAACTTGGTTAACATAAAGAGTAAGGAGAGATTATGTAACATGTTATTGCCTTAAAAACAGTTCTCTGTTTTCAAGAGTTTGTTTCTTCATACTGCCAGTCTGTTTTTCAAGCTCTGTTGTGTTTTAAGATGGAGAACTTGCTCTCTTCCCATCTTGAGAAAGACAGAGAAATGGGGAACACAAACTTACTTCTGTGTGTTTCTACATGACACAGGCACTGATGTCCTAATATCTAGTTACAGTTTTGACAATTTGCTTGCAAATGAAAGCTATGAAATTTTGCTTCAGCAAGCCATGTACAGACTATTGATGGCTTGAAGACTTGCCTAAAGACAGCTATGAATTTATGAGCCTATGAATTTTTTCTGATTACTTAAAATTAGGTTTTAGAAGACTGAATAGAAGTCATAGTCTTCATTTTCCTAAGAACCCTATGCTTGTTAATTAAGTTCCTTGTTGTATAATCAATTGACCTAAAAAGCAAACACAATAGTTTTCATATGATGTTCTAACATAGGTATTAAGACTGTCTCTGATATGGTAATATTTACTATCATCTTTCCAGTAATTAGGAAGTTTATGCCAGCTTCTAATAAAATTTTTGTTGTCTACTTAATTTCGGAAGGTGGTGTAACCAAGCCTGTGACTCATATATCATTCAAGGACAGGCTCAGAAGTCAATTCAAGACAGACATCAGTATTCAAGTCTGGGGTAGGAAAGCCTCTGTCTGCCTTGCCTTAATATATTCAGTACATTTTCTATTACTTGAGCTACCTATACTAAGCCACTATAGTAACAATGTCTCTAGAGACTGTTCTAATACTATAGTTTGGAATTTTTCCTCTTCTATCCTGTATATTCTGCTTTAGCTTTTCTTTCTGAGTGTCATCACATTACTCTTCGATCTATTAATTCTGATCTTTTACATTTTCAGTTAAGATACACCAGCATTCCAGCTACCCGGGGGCATGGAATTGGGGAGTGGAAAAAAGGACATCTTCCTGGTGAATTTAGTACTAGAACAGCAGGAGAGAGACATAATTATTGTAGTCCTATCCAAGCTTATCATTGCCACAAAACACCAAGGATGGCAGTTAGCTGAAATGTTCCACTGTAGAGTTTCATTGCTTTGCTTAATTCATAGCTGAGAGCTTAGCCTATAGCAACCTGTGGCATAGTTAATGAAAATTGAAAAGTTACATTATTTTTGTCCTTCAGGGTAAAAAAATTAAAACATCAACTTTATCTACAAAGACAGATTCATTCCAGCTGCTGCATTTAGGGAGAGAAGTGTACCCAAGGCATATACATTATCCAAGTGCCTCCATCCCCAAAGGATGGATGAAAGAATGTTTTCTGGGCATGAATCTCTGGGTTTTTTTAGAAATGTTATGATAATTTGTTGTTTATAGTAGACGACACCATAAGGAAGAGTGATGAAGTCATTCACAAATTCTGCTGGAAAAGGATAAATGGATGGAGTCTATTATTGAAGCAGTGCCTTACTTGAGTACCATAAAAAAGGACAGGATAATGGCAAACAATTTTACTGTCTGTGGGAGCCTTCCCCAACTCTTTTTAAAACATAAGATACCATAGATCTGGTTCTTGACTACATCTGACATAGCAGGTGCAGCAATAAAGAGTTTTCCAGGAGCCAGATGTAACTTTCTGAAGCACTTCCGTTCACAGACAATCCTGTATGGTCAAGTCACTGGTCAGCTATTCTTTATATTATTAAGTTAAATTCCTAAATGCTCATGGAAGGCAGTGTAGAGCTGAGCTGACTCCAATGTGAGTTTTTCCCTTTTGCCTCTCCTATTCCAGCAAATTTTCCATCCCCAGTTTTGTGAATACAAAATGGCAGTGTGCATTGGGTTTCTGTGGCCAGGTTTTGGTAACAGGGGGGCTACAGTGGTGGCTTCTGTTAGAAGCTCCTAGAAGCTTCCCCTATGTCTGATGGAGCCAATGCCAGCCCGCTGCAGGATGGGCTTCATGCTGCTGGCCAAGGCCAAACCAATTTGGAATGGTAGTAATGCCTCTGTGACATCATATTTAAGAAGGGAAAGAACATTATTGTGCAGTTGAAAATTGCAGCCGGGGAAAAGCAGAGTGAGAACATGTGAACAACAATGCAGACACCAAGGTCACTGCAGAAGGAGGGGCAGGAGGTGCTCCAGGCACTGGAGCTGAGGTTCCCCTGCAGCCCGTGATAGTGGTCAGTAAGTGACCTCTCCCAGCTCTTAACTCATGAATCCTTCATTGTATTTTCTGTCCTCTGTCAAGTCGCAGCGGAGGGAGAGAGTGGCTTTAGTGGGTACCCGGTTTCCAGCCAGGGTCAGCGCACTACACAGCATTAACATTTGTTAGTCTCCTCTTGCTTAAGGTGCATGCAAAAGACCCGTTTTAGTCTGTTTGTGGCTCCTGGGAGTTTTCCTTAACCACCAGAACCCCCCAATGTCCAATCCATACTTCCTTTCTGGAAAACTCAGGGTTAAGTGCACACTCTCTGATTCACATATAAAGCAATGATAACATGTTTAATGAATTGGAGAATAGAAGTATTTTTATCTGATTATTTATTAGAGCATTTTTATTGATTAAAATATTTTTATTTGTTTAATTATTATTGTATATCTTGGCTCAATATTCCTTTGCAATGTGACATGTGGCAGTAATGCCAGGGCTCCCAGGGCTGCTTTGCTTGCACCTCAGTTTAGAAGGAGGAACTCTGGCCTGTACAGTAGAGTAGATTTGGTGGCAAAGATTAATTTTTCAGGAGCCAGATGGTTGCAAAATAATCTTTATACTACATTAGCTGCTTTTCAGTCTGTGTTTTTTCTCCAATATACTTTCAAAGAGTAGAGAGCAATTGCTCTCTACTGTGATGTGGGAACAATCTCTACTGTGTTCATGTTCTGGATATCTTTATCAAGGTACATTCACCCTGAGTATCAAATAAATGTTTCTTTATAAAACTTAACATCTTTTAGCGTGAACTGCAGAAAACGCAGCATTATAAGAAAATTAATTTTAAAATGCTGATAGAACAAACATGTATGTATCCCTAAGAATCCCTAAGACAGAAGCTTTGGGGATTTGGTGTTCACACCAGTGTTCTATCCTTCATATGTTGCTATTGGTACAGCACACCTACTTAACCTCTTCCAGAGTGCCTCACCCCATACCAATTATACTCCTGGGGAATAGAGTTTTAGACTATATTCACAGATTGATCTACAATAAGTGAAAAGGTAGGTTGATCAATATGGAGCGAGTTGTTTGTAGAAGAGGACATATCTCCTTCCTGATTCACATATATCAAATAGAACTATGGGATTGATTGGGTTGGAAAAGACCTCAGAGATCATCAAGTCCAAGCCTTGGTCCAACTCCAGTCAGTTTACTGGATCATGGCACTAGGCTGTGCATGTTGTATGAAATTGTTCATAACTGGTTTTTCTGTGCACCTTCCATACTCAATGACTGTTTTGCCTATAGGAGAGCAATTCTGAAAAATGTTACAGCTGGAGCTACAAAAATGTATATTTGATTCCAGATGTGCATTATGAATACATTTCAAGTAATTAATGATACCTGTTGTATTACCAGCTTCCTGTAGGAACCCTTTGTAGTATTAATGAAGACGACAGACCTGATTATGAATTATGCTGCTAGGGTAAGAGCAACCTTTTCATCCTGTCATTTTTAGGGATTTCTGTGTCCTACCTTGAGTCTGCTTTATTTTCGTACTTCGGCCATTATATCTCTTCCTAAAAACTGAGATACTTTTAGAATTTATCCCCTTGCAGTCAGCTTTGTAAAACAAAACAAAATTAAGCAAATATGCAGACATAAGACATACTCAATTTCCATTAACATTTATTGCGCATAGTCAAGGTGGTCTTATGATTAAGGAAATGACCTGGTACTGGGGAGTTCTAGATTTAAACTCTATTGATGATTGTCTATTTATTTCTGCTGCAGAAAAACACTTAAGCATGTGCTACAAATTAAGGACATGCTTAAGTGGTTTGCTGAGTCCCAGACTACAGACCTTGGGCAAACCACTTTGTCTCTTGGAGTCAGAATGTGAAATCTTTTATCCAGGTTTGTGAGCAGTTTCATACTAATGTAATTGATTTTAATATCGTTAGTCATGATAGTAACCACTTGACAACTTGAGGTTAGTACCTCAGCTCTTAATCTGTAAAACAGGGTAATTAAATTTTCATGCCTCCCAGAGATGTTAGTTTATTACACCAAGGTAAGTTTAAAAATGCCACTCTTTGCAACTACTCAAAGACTTTTTAACAAATCTCCGCATATATGCTTTAGAGGAGATACAACATTTCATTGTCCTATATTATATTTTAATGAAAAGTTGTGTATAAAGTAGCATATTATCATACTTAAGAAAATTGAATGATATATAAAATGATTACATAAATAATTTCAGAATAATATTCTCTTTAACACAGGCCTACAGCATGCTAGACAGTATTCCCCACCTGTCGTCCTTTAATACCACTAAGTCAATATGCTTTATATATCTTTTCTATCAGAATGAAGCTTGAAAGAGGGTTTTTAAATGCAAAAGGAATAACCTGCATTGCTATGATATTTGGGGATTTGACCTGTATTTCTTTTATCTGTTTTTTTTAAAGTCACTGCCAGTGATGCCAAACCAACTGTGATGTGTAAGATAAGCTATTCTGATCTCCTTCATGTTCCATAAACCAGGGTATGTTCTTGATTAGGAAGTCTCTGGAAGAGGAAAGTCACAGGGTTGTTGCATTTAAATGTAAAAAAAAAAAAAAAA
>VWZG01002118.1:130544-145702 GCA_013396735.1 Grallaria varia
AAGAAAAGGAAATGTTGTGATCTGAATCAAAAGACTTTAACATCACTTAGCCTAACCTTTTATATTTCAGTACAAATCAATGGAAAAGGAAAGCAATTAGCAAATAAGCATGCATTTATATAGAGAGATGTAGATATTCTCACGTCTGTATGCATTTGTATGCATATATGCACACACACATATATGATATTTGAGTTCCATCTTCCCCCACTTTAATCTCCAAATCAATGGGGAAAGTTTGATGTCAGACTTTTCTTTCAAAACTATCATTAGTTCCTTCAGTATATCCAAAATATAGGCTTTTTTCTCCCTCTACTATTTCTGGTGGTCTGCAAAAAGCAATTTTTGAATGCTAAAACTGAAAGAATAGAGTCAGTCATTAGTCTGTCTAATTAGATGCTTTGGTCAAACACGGTAAACACTTGAGTGAACCTGTACAATTATGTCATAACACGGCTGGGAGTTTAAAAGACAGAAATACTCTGATTGCATAAAAAGTGTCAATTGTCATGGATATGTTATTACAGTAACCAAATTATTCTTGTGAACTTGGCCCATTTCACTAAGCTTTTAAAAATGTTGATCGCAAGGCTTGTAATGAAATTTGTTCCACTATGTGCAATCATGTGCAGCCCTTCAGCTCGACTCAGCCAGGCTAGTGGGCTCCTTTGTCAGGCTAAGCTCCTGCTCTGTATGAACCTCCACAAGCAGTGTTCAGCTTTACAGCTCTTAATTACATTTGTTCCACTTTGTGAAGTTAGGCTCACTCCATGCTCCCGGTCCACTGGCTCTCACGTAGGACTCCAGAATGTTCCAATTCATGGATATTTGTCAGAAAGGTATGAAAATCATGGAATCCCAGACTGCCCTGGCAAACATGAGAAAATGCCAGACCTCAATAACACAGTACCAAGCTCCACAGCATTCAGCAGTGAGGGATTTTGAGTTCAGAGAGAGAATAAAAAGACCAAGGAGATATGTATGTGTAGAATGGGAGAAGGTAATAGGAGTCATGGTTACTGCATGTGTCAGTACTCCTCCTTTGCATTGACTGTACAAAGAAAAAACAATGCTAGCACGTTTTTTTGTACCAGCCATATACCTACTTCATTAGACTCAGTTGACTTTTGCAAACATTTCTTATAATATGCCCTGCCTCCTCTTATTTGAGATATGTAAGATACAGTCTGCATATTTAGATATATATCTATAGATATAGATATATATATATATCATTCAGTACAGCAGTCACTCTTGGAGATCAAGAAATAAATTTTTTGCAACCATGTTGGTACGGGATCAAATCAATTTCCAAGTATATGGTGCTAAAGAAAGATGAGATATGCAGTCACCTTTTCTCTGTGTATCCACCTAAGGCCTCCTCCTCCCTTTAAAACTCATTGAAGTTTAGTATAGTAGTGCAGGTCTCAAGCCTGGTCAAAGTCCTTTTGGGTTTTTTGGGAAGTGAGAGGAGACTAGACTCTAAGACTTAGCTAGGCAAAACCCTAAAAATTAAAATTAGTCATTAACCTGGTGTTACTCGCAAACCCGTGGGCAACTGCATTTCCACTGAGAAATGCTTTGTAAATGTTATTGTTGTGTATTGAAGATTTCCAGGCAAAACTCACACAGGCTGTCCAGTGTCCTCAGTCGAGTTGTGTCTGCTTATACAATGGTTGATTGTGCCATATTCCACTTGCTGACATTTTCCCTAATGGAGCACATAAAATATAAAATAGCATATACTAATCTAAAACCCAGGCAATACCTGTGAAAATGCCTAATTGTAGGCATTGTTTGTACTGTCCTTTCTCCATGTCAGGGATTAAAACATCATTACTTAGATCCCCTTTCAATTTAAGAAGAACTTAGATTTTTTTCCTAATCACTGAGAAAACATGTGAAACTTGGACCTTAACATGTCAACATGAAATGCCAATGAGCAAAGCAAAAAATATTTACCAGTTATGAGCCCACTTTTGCTGTGGCAATATTCCCTATGGTGGCACTTCAGATTTCAGTACAGCAGTGCTTGCAGAAGTAGTAACCTGTCACCAAAGCATATACTTTTGGTATTAAAAATAAGTCTTTTTGGGGCTAACTAACAAGTTTCTAGTGTCCACTAGAGAATTAACTTCTATGCATGCATCATCCTACTACCAGACAATTTTCAGAGCTATGACACGATACCCTTTAAGTAAAGCCAGAAATAAAGCTTAGTACGCTTTTTTTTTTTCAGATTTATCAAAGCTCTGCAGCACTTAAGAGGGTATGCTGTAACTACACACAGCTGTTTTCTAAACTAATCTAAACAAATAAATTATGAACTTGCTTTAAAACTAGAGATATGCAGAGAGAAACCACCAGTCCATGTTCATGGAAGTATAACAAGAGGCAACACATTACTATGTTTTGTAGGTAATACATTTTGGATAAAAAATCCTGACTCCATCTTTTTCCTTTTAAAGAACAATTTAACAGGCAACAGTCCTCAAAAATCTGTGATGACAACCATTTTTGCAATAAAATCCCTTTCTAGTTATATTTAAGCCTTTTAGATAATGCATGGGAAATATCCAGGAGGCTGAAATATAAAACTTCATAGTAACTCCACTGTACTCAGGGACCTCGGATAACCATCTTATCAACTGTTAGAATAATTTAAGTTTGAATCTCTTCCAGAGCCTGAAAATTTTGCTATTCCTGGATTTATTTCTGTGGTGCCAGTGCGATATCTGTACCTAACATTTTTTTGAGTGCCGTGGGAATCTGTCCCACTCCACTGAAATGAAATGTGATGAGTACAGCCCTTCAGACACCCACTCCTGCCTATAGATGAGGCAGATGGAAGTGGAGTAAATTTTCCCTGTATGAGAACAAAGAAATGTAGTCTAAATTGATGGGAAAACAGTCAGCATAGTAATAAGGTTTTATAACTTCTAACCTGAAACCCAATAACTCCCCCATCACCTGCTCACACTCTGCACTCACCATTGGCAAGATCTACCCTCATGCATTAGGACAGAGGCATTGATGGATGGAAGTTTCTCCTTGATGCCATTTTTATTCTCTCTCTCAGGGAGAGCCTTCCTCAGAATATTCCTTCTTAGTTTCTCTTGTGACAACTATAAATTGGGACACTGATTTCTAAACCCTCATTTTCAGTAATTCCACTTCTTGCCACTATTGGTGCGTACACCCAAGCATGTCTGCTGTGCTGATGCCAGCTATCTGTCACCCCTTTCATTATTCTTATACCTTAAAACCAGTCTCCTTACCTTGTATTCTCTGTGCATTCTCGTCTTCCCTTACTGCTGTCCTGTTTCTGTACTTGCACTGTGTGTAGCTTTTGCTTTAAGTATTTTAGGCACAAATTTTCTGCATAATTTAGTCATCCATTATGAAATATGAAATGAGTCAAATTAGATCATAAACATTCCTGACGGTTATTTTAATGACTACACATCAAGGCAGAGTGTTTGATGGGAATGATCTGAAAAGCAGAGACCTCTTGAGAAGAGCTGGAGAACATTGTTACTTTCATTGATGAACGACCATTTCCAAGTGTCTCTTGGGCAAACCATTGCTGGACAGAGAAGTTTGGGTAAAAACAATGAAACATCCCAGTGGCCAAGGACATCTTCTATTCCTTCCTGAAAGTGCCAGTGTGAGTGGAAAGAGAGAGGGATGCCGCCAGCCAAAATTAACTTTTTTATTTTACAGTTGTTATCAGGTGATGCTGTTCATATGTTATTCCATAATGAATAAATAGAACATATGCTATTTTCAAACGTGTATGTAAATACAGTATAATATTTTGATGTTTAGGAATCAACTGTAGTAATAAGTGCACCATCTTCAAGATTTCTGTCAGTCAATAATCAACAAGGGGAGAACAAAACCATAATTTTTCCCCCAACATCTCAGTTGGTGAGAAATTTCCCAGTATTCAGTGTCTTTTGTTTCTTTACACTCAATTTTAGCACTGCAGCCCTTAGGCATCAGTATAAGCTTAACTGTATAAGTATTTGTATAGATAGTAATGGAGGAAAATAAGTGCTTTCAGAGAGACATCTGCCTAAATTATTTTAGGCAAAAATTTCAGAAAGGATTGAAACCACCCAAACTTGTAACATTAAGGCAGGCAGTCCCGACTTGTTTTCCGATTTTTGACATCCTGTCTTTAATGTTGCTGCATGTAACTGCGGGTTACATCAGGGAACTGGTCTGGATTAAAGTTAACTGGTTTTTCACAGCCTTATTTCAGTCTGAGTCAGTCACTTGGCTTGTTTATCACTGACAGAACTAGGAGACGGATTTACATCAGGAGTGAGCCACGCAAAAGGAGTAACCTTAAAGAGTGCTATTAGACACCTCGCTTAGGCTGAGGTGAATTGCTGTCTGCATGCCACCTCACAGCTGGGTTATGATCACTTTGCCCAGCACACAAGGTGCTTTAGATGGCAAACTTAATTGAGGTTAATTCTACTTTGCAATAATCACCACACTGTACAGTTCGAGGGCCCCCATTTATCCTGAGTCAAACAGCTTGACTCTGCACACTGCAATGCTCAAAGATGTGTGCATACCCCACCTGGTACCTTTAGGGAACCCTACAGCTAATTTTTTTAAACTTTGAAATCTTGGAATTATTTAGATTTACTTCTTACTGGGATCAAAAGCAAACAGACAACAGGCATGAAAAAACAGTTCTACTGACTAGAGAAAAGGTTACCCTTGGGCTATAGTTGCATGTTAAGAAACGATCAGTAAATGCCACAAATAATTGGGGGCTATGACATAACAAGTTATGTATAAGTGATAATACTTTACACCTTTCTATTACTGGGCTTATAAATGTCTGAAATATTGACAATCAGTTACGTCAAATGTATGGTTTGGAATGTTGCCTCTTTGGGTAGGAGTCAGGTAAACATTATGAAACCTTGTTTAGTCTGTGTAGAATCCTGTTTCCCTGTGCATTGAAAGAATCATGTGGAAAGAAAATATTTTTGATCCTTACTGTGAATTTATTTCAGATGTATGCCAAAAGCTTATATATTCTTATTTTCTCAGGACCATAATGTCATTGCTTCCACTGTGCTGTCAGGTGGGTTTTTTCCCCATCTTTTCATATATCTATGCACCAAGCCTTTCTTTCATTTTTATGATACTTCTGTAAAATTAATGTCAGAGCAAATAATTTATTCACAATGTAGGTGGAAACAATGCTATTATCTTAATTCCTTGGGTTTATAAGGGACCACAGTGTGTCTTTCATTCTCAACTGAAAGCAATTTATCTCAAGAACTTGAGGAAAGTGCATTTCAACCCAAACCAAGTTATAATAATAATGTCTCTAATGTGTATATAGAATTTTATGCGACTTACTAATAAGTGAAACTTCTATATTAAGTATCAAATGTGTGTATTACAAAGTTAATTAAATGCCATAATATAAAGCAGAAAAGATATTTATGATGACAATTAAGTGTCACACAAATTATATAATTTGGTATTCTTTAATCTTTAAAAGAAAGACAAAAATGAGTGAAAAAAAAGCTATAAAAGTATGCAAAATTTCATTTTCTAGTTCTTGGAGATTGATCGTGTGCATTGTGGTGACTGATTCTTTTCTGAGAGTCCCTGATCCTGTAGTACTTAGCTTTTATTTAAAAATTAACTATATTTCTAGACCTCATAATTGCACAGAAAAGCCTGGAAAAGTTATCTGATTTTGTCTGAGCATATCAGAATTCTGAAGTTCCTGAAAAGAAAGAAAGAAGGTTTTAATGTAAATTTTCTGAATTTCAAAAGGTTCTCTACAAGTTAAATTTTATTATACCGAAGGAATATGAATATTATTTTAGAATATGAAAATCTTACTACAGCATTTGCCAACTGCATTTTTTAAGGCTGAGGGAACACAGAAGGAGAATCATAGGATCATCTAAAAATTTAGGTTATAGGGAGATTTTGAAGGCCATCTGGTCCAGCCTTCTGCTTGGATCAGGGTTAATCTCAAAATGGATCATGTCGCCCAGGGACTTGTCCAACCAAGTTTTGAAAAATCTCCAAGGACAGTTTCCCACAGTTCTTGGACAACCTGTTCCAGGGCTTATTCGTTCTCTTTGTGCATTGTTTTTTCCCCTTTAAGTCCAATTGTAATTTTCCTTCTGTAAATTGTGACTGTGGCTTCTTTCCTTTCACCGTGCACCCATGTGAAACACCTGTCTGCATTTTCTCGAACCCCCCTTGAGGCAGACAGATACCCCTGCAGCCCTCACACCCCCTTTCCTCACTTTTCACTTACAAGTCAAGTACTCCAGCCCTTCCAAGTCACCGTTTCCCTTCTCTGAACTCTCTGCAGTTCCTAAGTATCTCTGTTGCATTAGTAATCCCAAAGCTGGACTCTGGACAGGCTTGGACTAGGACTGAGCAGTGGGGGGTTCTCACTTCCCTGGAGCTGCTGGCCATGCTCTGGTTCCCGCAGCAGTCTGCGGTGAGCCTCACTCGCTGCAAGGAGCTGGGCTGACTCACGGGCTGCGTGTTGGCGGACACAACCCAGAGGTCTGCTAGGTTTAAACTCACAGGCACACCAGATGAAACCCTGCAACAACGGGTGAACAGCACTTTTACCTTTGCATGATTAAATGAATTTAACTCGAAAAGCACTGAACTTTGATTGTGTCTAGCTTTTTAGGACAAGCATAATCTGATAAAAAGAGATCCCTATTTGTCTTGGGTAAGGTGGTAAAACGCTTCTGTTATCAGAGCAGCTATGCCAGGTCAGAATCAGACATGATACGATGAAAAAAAAAAGTAATACATTATATATTAGAAAACATATACTGGAAACCATTATTCTGTGCTTGGAAAGCTTTGGGCATTTTTCTAAGACGATGAATATCGCTGTTGTTTTCAAAGATGATTTAAACTGAAGTTCAGTTGCAAGCTGTACCTTGAGACTGTTGTGAGTTATACCACTATTTTATTATTCTTAATAGCATCAAGTCAATCCAAAGATATTTCATCATGCAGTTTTCTTCTGATATGAAAATGCATAATGTTAATCTTTGTAATACTTTATAAACTGACCATAAACCAATGTTTATGGTCAGTTAATCATTGTATTACTTTGCTTTAGGTAATTTAGTACATTACCATAATGTAGCAATCTACTTCATATAAATTTTAAAGTGAACATAGTGCCAGTTGCAGGGCATTAATATATTATGTCTTCTAACCAGAAATTCAGAAACACAGCTAAAGTTTGGATGCAGATCAGTTATTTTCTGCTTTCAGTGACTTAGTGTTTTGCCTAAGGAATGTTGTGATTTTCAGAAAGTCATTACATTATTATTTACTATTATATTTTGCCTTTCAGTTCATTTAGAAGTCCCAACGGAATTGGAGCAACCATTGCAATAATCATGATAGAAGAACATCATATGAGAAAGCCTTCTTGAACACCAGTCTGGATACACTGTAGGATGCTGTTTCCACCAACACTGAGGCAACTAAAATCCCACTGACTCCAGAGGAGCTTTAGATGATGTCATTAGTGGGAGTCCAAATGAAAAGTATTAGTGCTAAGACATGATGACATTATTGATTATATGAAACAAATTAATACAGTGGGTGGAGGATGATGGAAAAGTAGTAAGAACTTGCTATTTCGGAATTTAATTTCAGGATGATTTTTTAAACATTCTGTATATTGTTAGATGGTGTGTTAAATATAATGCAAATTGGTGTGTCTCACCACTAGTAACTTCCAGAAACTCCTAAGAGATGTCTGTGCTCCTTAGAAGACAGCTGGAACATAGGCAGACACTGGCCAAACAAAGACACCTTTTACAGTCCAAAAAAAGAAAATGCTTCTAACATAACTTAAGAATTTCAATAGTAGTGACAGATATTTTTCATTGGGTGTTGCATGATCAAAGCTCTGCATGCATAGAGAGTCTGCTGTCTTCCCTCCCTGAGAGAAGGAAAATATGCTGGCAGAACACAGAGAACCTGGGCATGAGAAAAATTAAAATAATAAGATTAAGGTTTAAGTATAATAATTTAAATAATCTGGGTTTGATTTCTATTCTAGATCACTTTATGACCGTTTTTGACTCTCAGGCACCAAACTTTATCTTTAAAAAAGGACTGTATTCTATATCTCAAGAACACTCTTCCTCCCTTATGTTGCAAATAACAACCAATACTTTTCTTTGTCAATTGCTTCTATAATTTTCTCTATACATAATTTGATACATAGTATACTCACAAGTCTGCATTTTAGCTTGAGGTATCTGCATCACATTTTGATGTGATGGAAGTAAGCCTCTGCTGAAATGGGAACTGTTTGCTATAAGAGACATGGCAGGAAATGGATCCAATCTCTGGCTGCTACATGAAAGAGAATGAACTTTATGTATTGGGCTTAATTATCGAAGACATGATATAACCAAAAAGAATCATGCTTAATTATGAAGGATAACAAACTGGTATTAGTTTAGTCATTCAAAGAATACCAGTACTACACATAGGAATCAGTCACTTTTCATAGAAATAATTTCCGCAGGGTTTTGACTGCTATTGAGCCCTGAACAAAGCCAAGCATAATTCTGCATTGTCTTAAAGTAAACGAAGAGGCAAATTGTGGCTCAAAGAGACAATGATTCTCCTGGTTTTCCCTTTCAGTGACTGAGTTCTTACATGCTGGTGCAACTGGGTCACACAGTGCAAGATTCCCTATTGTGGTTATTCTTTTTATTCACCCCTTACAGCTCCCCTGGGTATTAGCAATAAAGGAGTGTTTTATTCCTTTATTCTCCCTCCTATCCTGCATAGCCATGCAACTGGGTCACAATTTGGACCATAATTTGTAACACATCTGTGGATCCCTGCAATACTTTATAATCTACATAGATTCAACCTGCCCAGACCTGTATAAACTTTGCAAGCATTTTATTTGGGAACAGGGAGGGAGCAGTGCAAAGAGAACAGATCTTCCTTTTTTCTTCTTTTTATTTTCTAAATCCTGTAAAAAAATATAAAATAGTTTCATTATAATCATATTTACTGCATTTGTGTCACCATATACCAACATGACCAAGGCTGAGATAATCAGTATGATTTCATATTTTAATGTAATGAGATTACATTGACGTTTAACCTCTGCTCTGATTTCTCAAATTCATTATATTTTATCTGAGGCTATCTACATTATTTTTCTAATATATTTTGCTGTAAGTTACAATATGTAAGTTTATTTGAGTGTAGTTTTTCTTCAGAATGGTTTCCAGATTTGATTTTATTAATATTAAATAATATAGCTTCTTTAACTGTTTACTGAAACAATAACAATTTTGACAGACATTTAATTGTACATATATTATAGTCTTTGAAACAGTTATTTAAATTAGAGTAATAAAAAAGAAAAACGGTGTAAAAAATGCTCACATGGAAAATGTTTATTGTAGGCTAGTCACTGTTTTATAATTCTTATTTTTACTTACAACAACCCCCTTCTTCCCCCTCCCACCCTGATTAGACAAATTACTAAATGGCATAAAAGGAAAGATTTTGTAAGACTATTAAACAGAACTGCAATTCAAAGAGGACATGAGCCCTAACTTGAGATATGATTTTACATAGATTCCAGTCATTCAAAGAGTAGTAGTAGGAATAGTTCAAATATGTCATACAATCCAAGTTAAACAGGATGGCTTCAAAACCCAGAATGAAAAGGCTATGCTGAATGCACTTTATCATTTTTTTGCCTCTTTCTCTAACAGATTCGTGTCAACACTACTGAAGATATTAGTCTTCAGCTGACAGTACTTGTACCAATAGAATTTTTTTTCAAGAGGACCTGATTCCCTCCCCAGATTAATTGACCCATTTTACTGCTGCTTCTGGGTTGCTGGGCTTCCCAACAGTGGCTGGGAAGCTACTGCTTTCTTATCTTTAACCCCTTGTGTGACACTTCAAGGTCTACCCACAGCAGGACTTACTGATAGCAAAGAGAGGACGTAGCTGATACACTTTTTGAAGACTGAAAATTTAACCCATGGTCTTATGGTAACAAATATGCTATTGACCAAGGCCAGATAAAATCTCACAAGCCTGTGTAACTAGAGAGCATGGAAACGGAATTGGTTGGAAAAAGATTTAAAAAATACAACAGTTATAATTTGTCTAGAAATAGTACAGTTCCTCATGGGAGATGGAGATTGAATAGCACAATTTTTGGTTTGAAAAAGAAATTCCTGGTTTTCCAACAAAAGAACAATTCAGACAAAGTGTTGGAGACCAGACATTGCAGTGAACCTGGCTTAGCCCACTTCTCTGTGCAGTTATTTGTGGGACACTACCTTCGAAATATTTGCATTATTCTTCAGAAAGCTGTGAAAGGCATCATTGGAGACGAAGCATCAGTCTCCATTCAGAAGTCTGTGTTTTGACCTAATCCTGCCATCTCCAGAAATGAACTCTCCCCTACTTCCTGCACGTGCTGCTGCACACTAGAAACCAAACTGACACTTTTTTTGAGCTGCTTAAAGAGTCCAAGTCCAAGACAATCAAATGGGACACACATTTTTTACAGAGAATTACTAGCAATTAAAAAGAGACACTTCTACTACAAAAGTTAGCTCAGGACAGGTGACCTGGTCCATCTACTTACATGCACCTCACCAGAGAGCTATCTACAAAACTTCATGAAAATTTAATAGAACATTGTACATTGGCTTCAGATTCATTATTTATTAAAAATTTATTTATTAAAAAAGAGGTTAAACCATCTGGAATCTCTAAAAGTAGAAGACACATGAGAAAATCAATAAATACCTTTTTTTTCTTTTTCTTCCTAGAACATCCTGTATTAATGTGGTAAGAACTTTTTCCATCTTTTTTTTTTGTACGTATTTTTATGGATACAGTATTATCCCCAACATCCCATCTCCCTAAAAAGGCATCTATCTATCTATCTATCTATCTATCTATCTATCTATCTATCTATCTATCTATCTATCTATCTATCTATCTATCTATCTAATCTATCTCTTCATTTCCACTCTCACGTGTTTTTTCTTGGTGCTAGAGGTTTCTTTTTGCATTTGCTTACAAGTGTTTCAATTGAGCTTTCTCTTTTTGGTGTTCTGTTTTTGGGAGAAAATTTCTGCTGCAATAGTAATGCCTTATTTCAAAACCAGGGTTTACAGAAACAACAGTGAATTGTTCAAAGCATTCAGATAAGAAAAATCTAACATCAGCCTGTCTTGGAAAAGGCACTTAAAATTTCTGAAGATTTGCAAAGGGCTTGATTTTTTTGTCACCCATAGGGGATTTTTGTCCTAATGTATTCTAGTGTGAAGCCAGAAAAAAAAATAGTTTGTAGATGCTCAGTGGTAACTTGTTAGAGTTTGGCAGCATAATTATCCTAATTTTCCAATCACACCAATCCTCCCAACTTCTATGTGGCAGACAGCTTGCACACCATCACAAAGCTGAGGTATTTTGTTACCCTAAAATATATTCCTTATTTTAAAATATTATCCATAGAGACACATGTAATTTTACAAGGCAGGGAAATAAGAACAACATAGCAGCAAAATTAAGACGATTCTTTTTTTTTCCCCTCTTCTTCAAGCACACCTCTTAATGAAAATTATCAAGTCCATGCTACAATCCCACTGTTAAGGAATTTGAATGTACAGAACTGCATTGATGGGTCCTGCGAGTAAGATGAACTGAATGCAACCAGGAATTTACTTCCAAATAAAAGCAGCAGCACTCTTGAAAGACTATTTCTCTAGTTCACTTAGGAAGATAAACCCCTCCCACTTTAATATAGTAAAGTCTAGGTCCACTTTCTATATAATACAATGAAAAGAGCACAATTTACTAAAAGCAGAATTTGTCTTACTGTGTTTTATAACTGACACGTATGTGTCTCTGTGTTTGTAAAAACAATTTCTCAGTGTCCAAGAATTAAATCCTTGCCTCATAATGCTAGCAATAATAATACTAATAACAGTGGGGTCCTTCCATTCTATGGAAAATAAAGATGGTCTATTACTTTCATTAGGCACTGGTAGGGAGTGTGCAGAGGTCGCAGTATGTAAGCTATTAAGATTGAAGGCATCTGCACAAACAGCCTTCACTGCTTTTTAAAGGTAAGCTGCACAATTTGTCTTTCATTAAGAGCTGTTGTGCAGTTTTGTGATTTGTAGCCAGCTCAAGTGAGCTTCCAGAGTGTGTACTTCTATTTTGAGATCTTGTCAATAAACAAATAAGACCTATGCTTCAGTGAGTCATCTGAGCAGAGCAAACTATCACAAGAATCAGTTGACCTCTACTTCCTTCCTGCTACTGAATCTTTCTCTACCTTTTCTTGTTAGCACAAAGTGTGTCCCTGTACATATCACAAAACAGAAAAGCCAGGGATGGGAAGACAAGGTCTCTTTCATCCGTATGGGTTTATTTGTGTTCTGCTGGCACTGTTATAGTCATACAGTAACCAACATAAAATTTTAGTTTTATTATCACTTCTAAAAAGGGACAGAAATGTGAAAATTGAAGCCAGAAGGTTTGTATCACAGGATTAATTAGGCAGGGCCAAGTGGAGTCACACTCCTCCTGGCAGTGAATGCCTCAAGAAGGTGCCTGCCTTCAATTATGAAGCGCACAAAGCAATTAAAAACCCTGTTTCTTTTTCCTGAGGTGTTACTTGTTACTTGAGAAATCTCTCTCTTATATTTTTTTTTTCCCAATTCTCTGGAGGTCTGAACTGGCTTGAGGTGTAATCTACTAGGGTAGATATTCATGAAAAATTGATTTAGCTGGAACCTAAGTGCAATAGGTTTAAAATAAACCTGAAAGGAATGAACAGTGTGTTTCTTGGCTGAAATTTTATTGGCTATTTTTTTAATACACACAGAAGCAGAAAAGACCAGATAATTAAGAACCCAGACATTATGGATCTCCATGGAAGAATTTTGTCACATATGAATCAAATAAGCCAGCCACTCTATGCATTTCCTTAAGCCATACAGCACTCTCGATTAACCTTTTTCTTGGTACTTTATATGGATACATGAAAGTTTCTGAATGGTAGGGTTGTGTGTACGTGTCAGTTTTACACATCTGTTTCAGGCAGCCACATTCTGTGGCTCATTGGAAATTAGTACTCTGTTTCACCTGTACCTAGTTTACAGGATGTGACAGCCTTTCTCTGGATTTATGAACCTCTTTGCTTTTCTGGTGTTATCAAGAGCTCTACGACCATCACTGGCTCTGACCCTTTGTACCAGGATTCCACGTCTGATTTTGTGCAGGTGGACCTGCATGCTAATGCTTTTGCCACATTCCTTTCAAACACCCAGCTAACTCCTTCCTCTCCTGTTATTTCCCATGACAGATAAATAATTCAAAATACGACATAAAGTATGGTGTGTATCTGGTTTGAATAGTGCTCTATCAAGACGTGTTTCAGCTATAGCAATGACCTCATACTTCCTGTTGAGTAGGGAGAAGCAAAAAGATATTTAAATCAATAGAATAAGGGAGACATAGCGATGGATATTGCAGCACGTGTGAGTTTTCTTCACAGGTATTATGACAAAAAAAGTATGATAGAACATTATAAGGATGTAAATAATGATCACTGGTTTATTATTGTTTCATTAGAATGCTTATACTCCCAGGCTTCCTCATTAATGCTGCCTAAGGAGTAATTATATTTTTGAACAAAAAGTTATGGGTAATGGAGAATTGTTTTCTCCCATTGTGCACTTTAATTTTATTATTCCCTAGTTTAAATATAACTCACAGAAGAATGAGAAAATTCTTTATAAAGGTCATTAAATAAATGCTGCTGGAACAAATCTTTAAACAGGATCATCACTGAAATGGGAAGTTATGCATATGGAACACTTTTACTTGTAGTACAGATTAAACAGTTGGCAAAATAAAGCTTTAGATTGCCAGACATTATGTGTCACTAGAAATCAATTCTGACAGATTTTATTGAGGCTTTTACCCATATTATTGCTGCTATAATTTTTTCAGTTAAAAAAAAAAAAGAGGAAGAGGATTGACTTTTTCATTACAGGCCAGCCCATTCGGCAAAGGCTATCCTGTCACATGGTGCACTTTTACACCCATTTTTTATTTAATGTGCATAGCATGTTTATCAGTGGCAAATGTCAAGATGACAGTAGTTTCACATTTCTGAGCCATTGCCAGAAAAACTTTGACACATTCTCTTTTGGTTATTTCAGGACATTTAAAAAAGTTTCCTCAATTCCAACATACACATAAAACAGAATGCAGCAATACCTTTTCTTTTTCAAAGTTATTTTTCATTTTTTTTCATTAACTACTTCTTAAAATTAACTGGAAACTGGGGGATAGCAGAACAATATCCTTTCACTCTGCCTAATGTCTCGTCACAGGAATAAATCCATAAATTTAGGGCCAGTGAGTTTTGTAGTCAGGCTGCCATATTATTTATATGTTGCTTTCTTCACAAACTCCTATACATTCATACATAAAAAGTTACAGACTCACAGAATCTGGTGCCAGATTTAGCAGCTGATATGTTTCCAGCAGGAGCTCTGCGTGTGGTTATGGGTAAAAAAGGGATGCAAAGAGTAGAAGTTTGAAGTGCGAGACTGTTCAATGGGAGATTCTCCCAGGCTCCTCTATTAAAAATATTGATAAACACTAATTGAACTGTAGATCCCTAACAAAAGAAAGATGCAATATTTGGAACAAAGAGATCCAACTGAAGATTTGTAGAGATGTAAGGCAGGTAAAACTGCAAGGTACTCTGCTCAGAGCAATTTGTTTTTGAGATGTAATCAATGTGTCTGTTGTCATTTTAGAGAGTATTTTAGAATAAAAACAACTGTATTTTTATCTTTCCCATTTTTCCTTAATTTCAATAGATAACTTTTAATATAATTCTTTTTTGAGAATAAAGCTCAGTCTTGACTTGAGGTATCTATCATCTGTCTTAAAGGTCATTATGGGCTAAGAGTTACCCTGATTGTGTGTGAAGAAGATCCAAAGTATTGATTACTTTCAGAAATATTTTTCAGGTCTTCACTTGCATAACAACACTTTTTTTCTCTGTTTTTTTCTTTTCTTTTTTT
>VWZG01002118.1:145714-171293 GCA_013396735.1 Grallaria varia
TCATTCTTTTTTTTTTTTTTTTTTTTTTAAGAAAGGAAGAGCAGCACTGCAAGAGCATAAAAGGCAGTTTTTATCAAATACATGAGTCTGTGCTGAGCTAAAGACAGAGTCACCTAAGAAGGTATTTAATAAATCATACAATGGATTAAGACCAGATTGGATAATTTATCACTAAAATTAGGGCAGTTTCAGTAAATATTATCCTACTTCGGAAACATTTGTATTTACTCAATAAGATATGACATTTCTACCTACCAGAAAAGTGGAGGGAACTACATTCCATGGGAAATCTCAATAGTACTTTTGGAAAACATTTAGCATTAAGGACCTTCCTACTTGATTCCACGGGGCTTTAATGCAAAAGCTGGCCAGAATGTTCTAGTAATAAATTTATCAAAGTGTAATGACTTTCATATTGTTCATTTAGCCAAATAACTGCAATACAAGCTGCCTTGTACTATCTTATTCTACACTATCAATGTTCATTGATTTATCAAAGAGGCTGGAGGAACACAAAAAATCATGGTGGTTTTGACACACAATCATATTTTAAGGGCTTCATTGAACTGTAGAACAAAATATCTAGAAAGTTAAATTCTGTATCTTCTGATGAGCATTTCTAGTACCATCTAGTACCATGACGGACGAGAGAGCCAGAAATAGAACTTGTCAGACTGAGACAGAATATTTCAATTAATGACAAGGTCTAATAGTGTTTTCAGCTACAGACCTCTAATTACAAGACAGTAAACATGTCTGATACATACTATTTTTATATTTAATTCATGTAGTCTCTTTTTGAAGAGCTATTTGTATATTCTTAGTTATTTCTGAGCATAAAACTAAGCTTAGGCTGAAAACAGAAGATTTTAAATCATTCTAAATTAGTCAGTAGGAGTAAAGGAAAATACCAGGATTATTCAATTTTTTGATGGGTAAGTCAGATTTTTTAAAGTTTTTCCTGCTTTTGGTTTTTAAGACAGAGTCAAATCCAATAATTTTTTAATCATATACTTGTATGATTGCCTTATTATTTTACACTAAATGTAAAACTTAGACATATCTTGGTATCTGTAGAGTCCAATCGGAGTACGTGTTTCTTCCATCATCTGCTCCAGTGATCATTTAACAGTGCACTCAGGGGTGTTCACCTTCTTCAGCCATAGCTCATGATGTTAAGTGGTGACTAACACCACATTTAACTGTCCATTATCTGTTACCACCAATTTAAATTCTGGGAAAAGTTACCTTATAAATGAACATCCTTCCTAGGCTTTTATACAAAACACTACTGTTCCAATAATAATGCAAGTCTATTGTCTTTAATAAATTAAACAGGACCCTCATTCTCCGTTAATAGCAACACAGGAAGTCCAAAACTTATTCTTAAGCCCTTAAATTTAGAGGAACACTAAAGCAGATGCAAATTCTCAAACATAACAGTATTTCTGGTCAGCTACATAGAAAATTTCACTAAATGGCCAAGGTAAGAGACCACAGTTTCTAACTAGATCCAAATAGGTCAATGCTAGCTAATAAATTTTGATCGACTGATTGTTCTTTGGTGGGGAATGAACAAACTGTAGTGTCATGAAAAAGAGATATCTACAATAAACTAAAACTGCAGCACTGAATGGTTTATTCTCATATAGTGACTGCACGATGGATTAAAAAATAATAACTTACTCCAAGGTTCTCATCAGAAAAATCAATTTGACTGAGACACAAGGGCTTGTTATTACTATTTTTAAGCAAAAGCCTTATTGACAGGACTTTGTTTTATAAGAAAACACCATATAAAATTATACTCCACAAATTAATATCACAAAGTAAAAGTAAGTATTGCATTACATATATTTCTCAAAAGACAATTACAAAGATTAGTCATGACACACAGGAAATGTTCATGATTGCTGGTTTCCACCAATAAAAATTTTTGATAGAAAATTTTTGATACATTTAATTAGAAGAAGAAAATAAATAAATACAAACTGCCAAAATACACAAATACTAAAAAAACCTAATCTGATACATAGATCTCTATTTTTCAAAAAAAACCAAACCAAACAAACCAAAAAAATCAGAACAGACACACAAAAAAATCTCACACCAAAACACAGTAACTCTAAGTTTCAGATATCTTGTAGGGTAGAGCTTCAGTTTCCAGTGGACAGGCAGTGACTAACACATTTAAATATTTTCTTTCAGTTATTATAGTTATTACAAACCTATTGCTCAAGTAATTAATGGGGGGAAAGAAACAATCTTCGAAATTCCTTCCACAAGTTGATTTGGGGAAATGTAAAATGATTCTTTTTGAGGTTAAAATAATTACTAATGAAGTAAATAAAAGTATTACTACTGTTCTAAAAAGAGCAGAACTTTGGAATATTTTTATGTGGATTAAATTACATGTTCACTTTTAGATATCAAAGAAGATGAAAACAGAGAGAGATAATACAAATATATTTAGGGGAGTTTCAAATACAAACATTTTTTTCAAAGCCCTGCTTAAAAAGCACATTAAGTGTTTCCGTCCCTTACCCATTACCAAGTCCTATGAGTTCTGAGCCTGACAGCTTGGAAATCCATGCAAACAGAGCAAATTTAACCAGTATGTACCTACAACCTCAATGTATAAAAATAAACGTTTTCCCTTTTTACTATAGGTGTTATCTGCAGTTGCAGTAGTGTGCTATTGACATTGTAAACTGTGTTCATGAAGCTTTGGATATTGCTGTTTGATGCTCTTTTTTTTTGTAATGACGTGTCTGCAATTATAAGTAGTACAGATTTGTGTCTCACTTTATATGACACAGACAGATTTTGTCAGGGAGTTTTATTTCTTCTTCCGCTGACTCCTGACAGGGCTGAGCAATCTTCCTGGGGAAGTGTGAGCTTCAACCAAATTGTTACACAGGTAATATTTGTATTCTCCTTGGAACACACTTAAACCCTGGCTGCTTTTTCTGTCCCCCTGCCTGGAAAGACACTGGCTGTACTGCAGGAAAAGACCACAGGGCAGGGGACAGGAGCCAGCTCTAGCCCTTTCTCTTTTGAAAGGTACACCCTTTCTTTTGGCATTAATTGGCAGGTCCTTGAGGAGTCTGCCCAGCAAACTCATCTCCCATTTTGTGGCAGTGTTTTTCTGATGTGAGGCAGACAAAAGAATCAGGATCCCTTTTACAAGACTGCCTAGTGAAGGAATTACAGGGAAGGAAGCAACAGGTGTCCACACTGCTGCAATAGTGACATGCTGGACTTCAAGCACAGGCATAATGTCACTTATTTACAAATAAGTGAATAATAGGCAATGGACATTAGTGTTGTTTATGAGTTACAGAGAAGGTATTTTATTTGTGTTGTGAAATAGTTCTGTTTTATTTCAGCTTGTTTTTTTTTCTTTTCATGACATTTCATCACTTCTCATTTCCCTCAAATTAGATTATAAACCAAACTGTTCATTCTTTATTCCAGTCTCACAGAAAACAAAAAGAACAACAAAACCCCCTGCAAAATAAATATTGCTGGTGACTACATAATGCATAGATTTTAATGTACAGTTTATGCTTTTTAGTACCTAGTTATTATGTATTGGTAGAAATAAACCCAGTAACATGGGCAACAGAAACAGAATATTGTTTAATGTGTAAACAGTTAAAAATAGATATAAAGTTTTGAAAACTTTTTTTTTGAGACAAAACTTGGATATTTCCTTAATTTTCATCCACAATTCAGAAAATAAAAATGCAAAGCAGTAGAAGATGAAACAAGATTCTTTAAGTGCTAGCATGATTTCAACATTAGTTGTCCAGATTTTAACCGAGAATAGGCTCCTAACCTATTTTATTTTAACTAAAAAGTAATTTCCAAACTCCTGTTTTCTTATAATTTCTACTTACCATTGAAGACAAGCCTATCTGTACACCTTAAGCCATGTCACACAAGATTATTCTGTTGTATGACACAGATGTCACTGCAGATTTCCAGAATATCTATTACTTTTGTTCTCTAGACAATTAACAAGCTTTCTTTCTTACCCTCTGTGACAGTTACAGAAGTACTGAACTTTTCAGAGGCAGAGTAACATAAACCTTCATTTTATGTGAGCATGTCTAATCGTTTTATCATGATGTTCCAAATAGTAACATTTTCCCCTCCTTTTCACTTGAACAGTTTCTCCTAGAATTGTTTAATGTCAATGCTCATATCAAGTAGAAGACCAGAATAAATACCAGCACTCACCAATAAATCAGAGAAACAACACAAAACAAAACAAAGAAAAGGTTAAAGTCAGCAACAAATGGAAACACATATTTCAGGATATTTTCTATTTTGCAGATCACTGGCACCTGATTTCTCAATCAGTCATAACACTATTGGAAATTTCCAAAAAACTTGAGGAAAGTGTCAGCAAAGGCATAGGAATATTGAGATGCAAAAAGAATAACATTATATAACTTTTTTAAAGAAAAACTAACACAGTCCACATAAATTGTAGTCTGAACCACCTGTTGTTTCTCTGAATTAATTAACCCTACCTTAGCTTCTCGTACACTGTAAATACTATGATACTGTAGGAATGCTAGCTTCAAAAATATATTTCAGGAACTCGGAACATGGATATTGAAAGTGAAATAAGAACTACTTTTAGCTGAGAAACCTCTCTTCTGGAGTACTTTGCTGATTAACAAAGCTGTCTGTGAAATTCATGATGCCACCAAGAGATTAGACCAGAAGAGGATAAAATGTCCATTTGGAGACCAGAAAATTTATTTTGCTGGCAAGAAAAATGCTTTTCTTCACTGAATAGCTGTATCGCAAAATATATTAGAACTGAGTTATATTCTGCAAGCACAGTCTTGTCTTTTTTTTAAATACCAATTAGTATTTCGTTTTAATTGCACATCAGTATAAATCCTTGAGAAAGCATATCAATGAGCAGGCCTATGGAAAGCTGAGATACTAAAGGCCATCACTTCTCCAAGACATAGTGCTGTCGTTATTTAGATTTTTTTGAGTCACGTGCAAAGTCCTCAAAAACTTGGAGAGTATTAGAAGCATCTGTCTTCTATCATCCTTCTAAACTACTGTGGTTGAGACAGTGATTGGAGATGGACAAAAAGTGTCTTTTGCTTGTAATACAAAGCACTTGCTAGCAGCAATTTTGCTTCCCTAGCTCAGTATTTCTCCCTCATATATTTGCAACTTCTTGTTAGGTACTGTAAGTATGTCTGTTGGAAAAGACTACTCAGTGATGAAATCAAGCACAAGTATGATGGAGTTTCTTCTCTTCCTTGGAAACCCTCAAGGTTGAAATCATCTCTGTAAATTTAGGCAAAGTTTAGGTTCCTCTCAAAGATAACTCTTGAAAAGAAAATTAAAATAAAAGCAGAACAGTTTGCTGTCAATAATATTGCTAAGAATTGAGGCTGAAATTATAAATTGCTTTTTTAGGCCCTAACTATTATACACTTTCTTTGCTTGAGATTTTACTTGAGTTTTTTAGCAACAAACTTGTGTGTTGCAGCAGACCTTGAAATAGGGCTGGAAAGTCTAGAAACAGTGCAGTGGAGACAACATTATGTGCATTTATACGTTATTAATTCTAACACCATTTCCCATTATACAGTCAAATCCAGTCTACCATGAGCAGGCTCTGTGTCAGAGAGGACCAGCTGTATCCCCTTGCAACAAAACATTCTCCATCCCAGTCATCGGATGGGTGGGACTTGTCTTTCACTCCTTCCCTATTAAATACAGCAGAAACAACACACTGCTGACAGAAAGGCAGTGATAGTGTACTGCCCTTCATTGCTGACTGAGGAAACTCGGCAGACCTACGGCTCTGAAAACTAATCTGTTCTCTATAACAAATGCTATTTCATAAATGCAGCCAAACTACAAAGCCCTCGAAGTCTACATCTTCTCTGGCACTGCACAGCCTTGTGTGCTTTTATGGCTTTTGAAGAGAATCATTTGTGATGCTCTCCTAGTGACACCGACAAAATCTGGTGTTTTCCTTTTTTTTCTTTTTTCTTTTTTTTTTTTTTATGCTTTATGGTGGATATTAAACAAGGCTCTCAATCCTTAAATGCGGCCCCCTATAAATTAGGTATGTTATTGGTTCCAATTAAAGGGTAAATAGAAGCTACTTTTTAACCATACAAAAGAGTCTCAATTTAAAGTACTGCAAAGTTTTGAGAAGAGGTCTCCATATATCAAAAGGGTGAAGGCTTGAACACAAATTGCAAGTCGCTGCTGACAGGCCTGAGTGATAGACTTTGACTGAACCATTGAGAAAATGCAAGCGCTTTTGCATTTGCTGATTTTAGAGTACAAGGACTCAGTTCAGAGACTAGTTAAAACATTCTTACTGAGCTCAGGGTAGGAAAAATGATTACATCTAGCAGGATCATAAGAATGTACAGCTGACACAGTACCCTTAAGATTTGTTTAGAGTGCTTCTTTTTCTGGGCTAGTAGTGCAACACTGCCTAGTCTTTTAGAAAATGGACAAAATAATGGATGCAAACTTTGCAATATCCTATAAGGCTCAAGAGATGTCCTAAATGGAAAATAAAAAAAAAGCACTATTGTTATAACAGGAATAAATATATTTTTCTGTAGTGATTTCCAAGAACTTTGCATAATAAATTGGTAGTGAAATGAGCTAACTCTTGAACACAATGGCTGATTCCTGGTTACACACATGATAACTCTTATGTAAATAAATCTGCAAGAATTTTAATGACAGTGTCTGTTCTGGAGAATAGGATTTTTTTAAATTTTATTTGATCAATGTTGGATAGTATAAAATCTCAGAACTATTATTTTCTATTAACTGTATCTGGCATTGGCATAAACAGTCAACTTTGCCAAATGGTTGAGTGGGTAAAGAAGTAAGAAATAGAGAAGTGTTTTTCAAACTTAGTAAAAACTCCAAAATCTATGTATAAAAGGCCTTACTTATTTGCACCTATTTGTTTTATAATATTTTATAAAACAAAAATCCTTTTGATATTGTTCAGCTAAAAAAAATAATAAAATCTCACACATGTAAGAGTTTGAATGTCTGGCTCATCCGAATTTTAATTGTAAATCCCAGGAAATGCAGAATATGAAAATTAAATTAGGAAGTACTCAATGGATTGCAGAGTAGTAAATTTTATTAAATTTCTTTACAAAATAACATTTGGAAAATAATTTAATAAAAAGCTGTATGTGCCTTACTAAGAAACAATGAAAAAGGTTCAAGCAGTTTTTAGTATATCTAGATTATTTTTGCAATGCCTATGGTCTTAGGCAAACTGCAGTTCAAGAAAATGTGAATTGATCACAATCTACATACCTTTAACCTAATACGGAATTTAAGTATTGATTATTGAAAACATAATTTATGACCAACAACATCATGATTCTTTAAAGCAGTCTTATAGGGACTCTCCATGATAATATTGTTAACTTGTCTTGGAAAGTTACAATCCAGTGTTTGTCCCAGACAATACATTTAATTTCAAAACCATAGAGAAGTATGGTATTCTTAGCAGCTCATTTGCTATGTACCTTCAACTAATTCTGCAACATTAGATCTTATTGCAGAAATAAATAGGACTTGTGCTATTTGAACAATAGGACGAAGATTTCTGTTTTGGTGCTAAGACAATATTAAAACTGAATTTAATCATGTTGGTCAAATCAATATTGCAGTATTGTCTTTCCTATTGCAGTTTAATGAAAGACAAAAAATTACACCAATATGCCAATCTTCCTTTCAGGAAAGTCCTTATCCTATAGGACAGTTGCAATGTCCTCAGAACAAGACCTCCAAATCCTCCTAACCCAGAATCTCTTCCACTATCAATCTGTGGCAGTATTTTTGTAAGCCAACAACAAAACTTCTTTTAGCAAGATTTTTCCACCGAAGGACAAGAAAATTCCAATGTTTAATAGCAAAATTCCTCTTTGTTTCTACACGACACTTCAGTACAAGCCATTCAGAGTCCTTCAGCTTTTGTTCTTAAAACAGGTGGAACACTGCTTAGATTGATCTACTTGATTAATTTAATTAGTATGACTAATAATATTAAGAGCAGGGAGTTACCCAATACATCATTATTTCTAACACTGTGAAATATCTAAAAAAAAAAAAGGAAAAAAAGAAAAATATTTCTTAAATCATGTCAAATCTTGTTTTTTAGTCCTCTGACACTGCCAAGAACAAGAATAGCATGTGAGACATCTTGCAGATATCATCATCATGAACTCAGTGATAGTTCTGAGGACATTGATGTCATCAGCTCAGGAGAGTGTCTCAGAGAGAGGACTCACTCCTCACCATCCTAGTGCCTTACTTAATAGCCTGAATGCTTCTCTTTAAATAAGCAAGTTGCCTTACATTCCTGAGGATCAGCAGGTAGTACAGGAAGCCTTTTATTTCATGCCTCATTTCTTCCAATATCCTTGGAATGACTTATTTCAGTCACGTTCTCCTGCAGTTGTGAAAAAAGAAGAGTTGCAAATGAATTGTTATTTCCTGCATGTGTGTGCACAGGTGTAAGCGCCACGGCACCAGGGATGAACCACAAATTTTTAGCAACAAATATTTCAGTAATGGAAATGGTTATCTTAGAGGGGGAGTTTTAGTATTAATGTGATTCAAAGAAAAATAGTACTGATTTAATTAGGGTTAATTGATGGGTCATCAAGAAGGAAGGTTGCATGCTTTCTGTGCCCTAGAAAGGTGAACACACAGCTCCTGTCTGAGACACGACTGAATTGCCTACGTGTCACTCAGTTGATGTCTATATGACATACATTTAACATCCAAGCATCCAGATGTTTTGAATGTCAGGTCTCCTCTCTCAAATGCAAAAAGGGGACATATATGCTAATCACATTTCTACTATGGATCTATGAAATCACTAGTTTTTTGTGAAAACTAGAGGAGTTTTACAAGAAAATCAGTTGCCTGCCAGTGAAATGTTCTTCGCCTTAAGAGAGTCACGTGGTAAATCCTAATCTTTTGGAACTGAGTTTTGTTCAGTTTTCAGATTTTATTTTAAGAATTCTACTTGAATTCTAAAAGACACAGGTAGCCAGTAAAAACTAATAAATTAAATCACTCTGTAACTTGTTGTAATATAAAGTGTAATATTGATCAGTCAATAAATATAAATAATACAGGCAGTGAAAACTTTCACAAGGAGTTTAAATTTAGAATCTTACATCTTTTTGCTTTTAATAACTCAGTCATAGTCTGTTCTGCCCTCTAGCAGTTCATCCTTGCTTTCCATTATGAACTGTGGTACCCAAACCCACAACTTTTGCGTAGCAAATACTCTGGTTCAGTGCCAAGACCCTTCCATTGTAGAAGGAGCAGAGGTTCCTTTGGGAAATGACAATCCTGAAAAGAGTTTCTGCTTAATGCAGCTCATTCAAAAAATTGAAAACCATGATAAAAGGGCCAAAAGCTGTTATGCCTACCTGGTTCTGTTGCTATCTTTGGTGCAGGTAAGAGATTGGATATGGTAACAGTCTGTTGCCTTTATTTTTCAGGCAGATGTAAGCTCACCAAATACACATAAAAGTGAGCAGATGTGAGCCAGTTCTGTATATAAAACTGAAAAGCTGCAATTCATGTTAGACTTGAACAATAACATTCCAGTGATATTCAGTCTGTAGGAATAGCAAGGCAATAGACAAGGGAGGTAGAGTGACTCATTTTCCTACCACATCACTGTGTGACACATCTGAAGTTAACTACAGTGTGGAGTCTCAGCCTTTCGGCTTTGACTACAAATTCACAACTCCCCCTAAAGAAAAACATGTCAAAAAAACAGATTTAAAAGCAAACAAGCAAAAAAACCCCCCAAAAACCCCCAACCAAACAAAAAAACTCCCAATAAAACAAAACAGAACAAAAGAAAACAAACAAAAAACCCCAAACCAACCAAACAAAAAACAGTCAAAAAACCCTACCCCAAAACCTGATCAGATGAAAAAAGACAGACAAAATGTAGAACAGAACCACTTCTGTTTCTTCTTTGTCTCTTCTTCACTCTTCCACATCCTTTTGTATTCTGTGTTGAAACCAGAATCAACTATGCAGTATTTATAGTGATGTTACTCTCCTGATAAAGTATTACACAGGCTGTGGCAACAATCTAGGGCTCAGCAGGGAAGCTGGGACACAGCTATTTTTGTAATGTTTAAAATTATACTAAATTAATAAAAATAAAATCTCCTGCTGGGCTTCCAGTTTTAAATAGCACATTGTGGTGTAAATTATCAGAGCATCAGGGTTCTGCTAATTTAGTACATATTATAACACTGAAGACATTAAAAGATCATAGCATTTTTCATGTTAAAAACAACACTCTGTGAACTGGCTGAATAATTTCAATAGTTTATGCTAGGAATTGTTAATATATGCTCAATAGGACAGAGGGAAATGAGGAAACTGCATATGATAACTTCTAGATGTTTGAAGGTATAATTGTTTAGGACTCTGTCAGGGAGGACTTTGCCTGTTCCCTGGATTATGACAGTCTAACTTACTAAATTAACACCGCTTAAAATTAGAATGGTAATTAAAAAATAAGAACTATATTTGATCTTTTATTAAAGCAAGATGTCATATTTCCTAATAAAGAAAAAAAAAAGAAAAAGATTGCTTTCAAATGAGGACTTCTCATATCTGTCTGGAAAACTTCTGCATAGTAGTGCTAAAAACCCTATCCCAAAGCATATATTAGGTTAGATGGTCACCAAGCATACGTCTTCTGAAATCCTCCAGAAAGCACCCACTAACTAACTTAACTTACAGAGAAGGCAGAGCTGAAAACATCAAGTCAGATGCTGAGAAGCACAAAGTGCGAAGGAGTATGGAAGACCAAGACCTAAGCAGAATACAAGAGGAAGGTGACGACACATGTTTACAGAGAAATGATAAAAATACAAATGTCCACTTGACAGTAAACGCACATACTGGCTCCTTAGATATTTTTCCTCTACAATTCAATCCTGGTAGAAAAGGATCAGAGTAATGGCAAAACAAATGGGTCACTGGAAACCCAACTGTCTAATACATTTTGACAAAATTTGACAGATGGATAACAATATTGCACTACCCATGGGTGGAGTTATGCCCAGAATAATGAAAACAGGACATTTATAGGGAAAGTTCAAGCAAGAAAACAGGCTGAGACATCTCTTGCTCACACCACTTTTTTCTCACTCAGGTTTTAAAATGCCAGAAGCTGTGCTTGAAAGCGTGGAAGACTTATGACTACTTTTGCTAGCATTTATGTTTGCTCATGGCCAGATGATTTATTTTCAAAAGTACTGCTTGTTAAGTAAATAAAAGACAATATAATTTTGGCAATTACTGTGTTTACAGGGAGCTGGAACAAGGTGAAAGTCACTGGCATTCTTGTTGAGCTAGCTGATAAAATGCGACCTGAAATAATGTGTTACTAGTGAAGTCATGCAAAAAATCCCGAGAACCAATACACTAAGCCCATGTTCTCCTTCTGAGGAGAGCAGGATTCATACAATGTTGTGGCAGTGTAATATATGTGTATCATAAAAATACTAAACAAGCAAATAAAAGCAAGATAACATCAACTTCTTGAGATTCATTTTAGAGAGTAGCTTATCAAAATTGACTCTTATTTTTTAGGCACCCTTTTTTAGGCTCATTTTTTTAGGCACCCTTAGTTTGAAAAAAAATCCCACTTTTCAGGTACTTCTTTGGTGGCTCACTGAAGTTTTAATAAAGAGTGAGTTCATTTTGCAGAACGTTTAATTTAATAGAAAATAATAAAATTGAAATCAGGGTTGCTGTAATTAAAAAGCTGAACAAGATCTTTGCAACAATTTTGTTTTCATCGGAAACTGATAGTTTTTAAAAGCTGGAGTTTTTAATACAAATTGCAAAGTTTCAATAAAAGCTTCGATAATGGGGACTGATTGATTGGCAACATATCCCTTTCCACCAATCCTGTGGCATCTCAGAGGCCCATGTGGCACCTGGGAGAGCAGCAGCTGAATTTTTGGCTTTCAAAATGATTTGAATCTGAGTTTTCAAAATAATATGTAAACAGTTTTAGTCCGTAAGACATCTCAGGCATAGAGGTATAAAGATTGCATCTGTAGTGTAAGGACAGTGCGAGAAAGCCACATGGCATGGCAAGACTGACACCAGCTTTGCTCCTTGCTCGCTGGAGCAGGAAGGCTGCACTCAGCCTGTCTGCTGAGGGCAGAGTCCTCAAATAGGAATTCCCTCTGCAAACCATACAATGCCAATATCATGCCAGTAAATGTGTTAGTTATTGAGCAATATGATAAATACAGTGCCTGAGCTGAGCTTATACCCTGCCTTTGGGTAGTTTGTCAGTACAGTAAACTTAAAAAAGAGGAGCAGTCACAAACGAGGAAAAGGACATGCAGAGCTGTAAAGTCTTAACTAGTTAGAGGTATATCCTCTTGCTTCATATATAACTTTTCTCAGGTTTCTGTTGAACTCCTATAAAGCCATATTTTACTGACCCTCTTCCAGAAAAATCTATGTCTAAATAAGTGCCCACTCAAATTTAACTGACTTTATTATTAAGAAAGTAGTGTTAATTTAGAATTGAAATAATATTTACTGCATTGAACACAATATCAGGAAGTTAAATATTGATACAAAACCATATGCCTGACTTTTAAGCCAGACATATATCAACATAACCATAAAAAATTAAGAAAGCGTAGGTAATAGTTTACAATTCTAAAATAAGCAGAAATACAGTCAATGGCCAGTGGTTGGTCAGTACTTCAACTGCTTTGGTTGTGGGTGGTATCTTCTCCCACTTGTGATCTTTGCTTACGGAGATAAAAATCTTTGTGTCTCAAACCCTCTCCTTCCTACTACTCACTTCCACAGTGCCTGTAATGCCTTGGGTATGGGTGCAAGATAAATTTAAAACAAGATAATTTTTTTTTCAATGAAAAATACTCAAATATTCACAGTCTTGGCTGGGGAAATGCACAGATACACGGAGGAAACAAGTTGCATCTTACCTGGCACACTGGAATAATCTACGTGACCATATATTTTTATCTTTGTGGAATCTAGCATGGTTCTAAAAAGGCCTTTAGCTCAGATCCGTCCCCCAAAGCTTTGTGTCCACTCCAGTCTGGTTGTCTAAGTCTTCACCATTATTCTGAAGCAATTTTTATTCTCGTTTCCAACCCTTTTTTCTCCCTGTTTCGTTCCTTGTGCTGACGTGTATTCATATGGATTTTTTTTTAACTGTTATTAATTACAGATGATGTTTCTTCTTCACACTTGACCGCAAAACCAGACTGAAATGGACATTTATTGAATGAAGATGCAATGTAGTGCACTACTAGTTCATGTGCTGCTCAGGCAGATTTTGAGGCCTTCCTTCCCCCTCTGCTGATCCATAATTTATTAAGCTCAGCAGCTCTGTCAAAAAACTGAAACTATAGCTCAGCAGCACTAATTGCCACTTCCATCATTAAAACTGATCCCTGCTCCCTTGATGCAACCTAGCAAAGAAGTTACGTGTCAAACAAAGGAATCTTATGCTCCCTAAGATAAATAGCTTTTATCCATGTAATTCTTCCAAAACCTAAATAAATACAAAATTATAAAAACCAGCAGAAAACCCTGACGAACCCTTGGGCTGTATGTTTGTTTATTCAAGTGATGATGAAAATATTGGGAGGAACCTGAAGGTGGCCACGATTTGCATTTAGAGAAGAATACTCATTCAAGACACCATCTTTGCTGCAAGGAGTCTGAGATCAGATGAGTGGTGCTTCTCTTCCTTCTTCGGGTTTATCTCCTTAGCCAACATCTGCTTTTACCAGTTACTGATCTCTACTTCCAACCTGTTTTATTTGATAAAGCAAACTACTTTGAATAAATAATGCATTCAGGTTCAGACTTCCTGGTTTATAATATCCATAAGGAAGGGAATTATAGCTTTGTCTAGTCTATTTGTTTTTGAAAGTATTGGCTAATTTTGTGTGAGAAACTTTAACTCTATGGCCCAGTCAGGAAAAGACTTTTTTGATATTTTGACTTGTCTGATGTTGATGGCCTAAAGCCAAGTGTAGGAGTGTGAACCAAAAATAAAGTATCCTAGCAGGTAGAATAGTAACTAGCTGGTGTAAAATGCTGTTTCATTTAAGTGAGAAGACCAAGATTTTGATGAACAAAATTATACTCTTTGTCCTTTCCAAAACCAGTGAAATATATATTACTTTGTTAGGATATGAAACATGCTCGTAACAACATAGTAATTAAAAAAGGCTGGGTACCAATTGCAACTTTTCTATAACACTACACACACACACACACACACACACACACACACACACAAAAAGTGTCCAAATAATTACCGGATTCAAATTTTATTTCTTCACCAGGTATGGCCTTATGAGGAAATAGTATTGGTGTTGAAATTAGAACTCTTGGAGCTGGAGCTCAGGATTTTTATAGTGAGATACCTAGAGAAGACCAAAGACATGTTCGACTTCAAATATCTGGATTTTCTCTTAATAAAAAGCAGAATCATCTTTGGGGGTGGTTGTTTCTTTTTTTTTCTTTTCTTTTCTTTTTTTTTTTTTTAAGTAATGGAAAAGTTTGGATGACTAGGAAAGACAGAAATAGCACAAGATTTATAAAGAAATCTCTGCCAAAATCTCTCCTTGATCACTTTGTCCCTGCATGGAAAGTTCCTTTCAGTTTGATTTCAGTCAACTTAGTGGCCTTTTGATTTGCCACAAACTGTACAGTGACTTCTGATCCCCAAGAACTTAGTATTTTTACCATCTCTGAAGCCAGAGCTTTTTAATCGTTGATTCTCTCAGTGGTTTCCAACCCTCTTATTGAGATGCAAAGCCTGTCCCTGTGCTGTGACTCTCCTGACTGCTGCATCCTCCACTCAGGATATTTCCACCCTGAGTGGACCCAGTTACCCTTGGCGATAGGAAGACCATAGCCACCTCACATATGTCTTTTTTTTTCCCCTCCCCATGACTTACTCCTCAGTTTCCTTTACTTTTCCCACAGACCACCTTCTGATGATGCCCTGGATCTGCCTTAGCTTTCTGCCTCTTTCAGAGCTTCTCGCTAAGTTTGTCTGAGAGATGCTGGAGCTATAAACACAGCTGCTTAAAGCACAGGGAAGCTTCCAGAGACTGGAGAAAGTGAAATTGTTGTGCAGAACAAGGGCAATTCTGGTTTTAGAACACTAAGATAGAGAAAAGGTAGATAAATGGCTAGAAAAGCAAAAAGGCAATCCAAAATCATAGTCCTTTCACAGAAAAGACTAGTGAACACCCGCATCTCCACAAAAAGGACGAGCCAAGCATAGCTTCATTAACTATGAGTCATGAAGAGGAAAATAAAGTCAATCAGATGCTGAAGTTTTAGACTTATCTTTGAACAGTGATCAGTCCAGAGCAAGACTCTCAACATTTTTCTCCACTAAGGGATTGCTCTCATAACATAAGAAGAAGGTTCCTGTACTCCTGCTAAAACTTTCACAGAGAGCCCCTGGAATAGTTACTATCATTCCAGTCTAAATAAAGGAATAGACCTAGACCAAATAAGACTTAATTAACAGATGCATATCCACAAAACCATCCAAAATGTTTTGTAGTAACAAGTCATCTGAGACCACATAGAATGTCCTGCAGGTTGCCCTTTTCCAGAAGCAGACTTCATACTGCAGTTTGCATTCCTTCTCTGTGTGCCAGACTTGATGACCTCTGAGAGAATGCAAATATATAAAAATGAGCTGTATTTGCAACAAAATGGATAATTAAAGAAAGGAAGGAAATTAAGAAAAATACACTGCAAATTTCAGAAAATCTACCTAATAGTGGCATAAGTGGATTGGGAGATAAATGGTCTCCCAAGAGATAGAACAGAAAGGCTATCTGCTTGGATTAATACTAAATGGAATGAACAAAACACTAGAAATTACATTGCAAGGAATAATATTGCACTGACAGGGGAATAGTCAGGATAATCTAATAGTACTGTTTGTCTCTAACCCCCCAAAACTGCAGGAGATAGTATCATGAACAACACTTTTCAATTCTTTCATTTTGTCATTCTTCCATACTCAAACTCTTTTTGTTTGTTTGTTTGTTTTAATCCTACCAAGAGCTGCTTATGACATGATGTGAGGCTGTGTCCAGCCTGAAAGGAAGTGGAAAGAAGGACAGCTCAGGAAATATTTTGGGAGAAGGAAGTGTTCACCATCCTCAGGGTTTTCAGCAGACAGGTGTAGGATTTCAGTAGGACTGTTCTAGCAGGTGTAGCTGTTCTAATGGGGTGTGTGTATTTTGCCCTTTGCCATTCAGTACCTTGAAGGGATATCAGACAAGTCTGCAGAAGCAGACTTTGTTGTTTCGATGCGGCTGTTCTGATTGCTCATCAAAATAGCAATGTTGGTCTTAGAGAAGCTGCTGACAAAGAGAATATTGGAGACTCACATATAAATGGGTTTTTCAAGGGAGCACACCCCTTCGGAAGCAGCCTCATGACAGCAGGCCAGAGGGGTGACATACGTGTGAACATATGTCACTGCGCCCCATGGTAATGTACATGCAAACATATGGCATTGCCCTCCTGGTGCATATTAGTTGTCAACAGACACAGGAAGGACCTTGCCCTGGTTATGTTTTTTATCATCCATATGGTTTTCTATTGCTTCTGATAGCAGATAAATTACAACTACTTCCAAAATCTCCATCTAAGAATAGTTTTGTTTATTCCGAATATAGATACCTACTCTTTCCCTTTGGTACTTCCACAGAATTCCTTGAGAACCAAGCAACATTTTGTCATTGCCCTGCAGGGCTCTGATGAATTAAAAACAGAGGAAAGAAAAGAGTCAGCACACACACAGCCAACAACGTGAATATCTGGAACTGAACATACAGCTTAACTCCTGTGCCTTGGAAGGGGCTCAGTCTCATGAGAATGAAGAGCCTCAATTCCACAGTGTGTGTGCACCACTATGGTTAACAGAGAAAATTAGGATAGTGGCCCAATATGAGGACACAGAGTTTCCCTAACATTTCACAAAATTACATGATTCTATGAAAAGCTGAGTTGTAGGATAACAAAATAAACTCAATTAGCATATGGACCAATTTTTCTAAAGAGGAAGTAATCTGCTGTCCATGTTATAGTGAAAGCTCCACTGTCAAAAGCACTGACCATCTTTAGATGATGTTGAGATTAATACTTTCAAAGACTAGTTACATGAACTGCGCAGTTAAGGAATCCAAGGAGCAGCCAGCAGTGATTCTTCGCTAGTTTACTAACTTACTGCCTCAGAGATAACACCAAAGCTGTAGTAGCCATTTCAATTGGTACAATAATCAATCCCTAAAATGGCCCAAAATACAAAGTGAGTACAAAACGAGTGTTTGTTTGAAAGCACTACTAAAAGTGACATCCCAAAGTCTTAGATACAGGAAAATTACACAGCTGTCATGCTGCCATGAATTCAACCTCCTTGTCTCTTCCCTTTCCCACCCCAATACCCCAGTCACACTACAGGTGTGACAGCTGCCAGATGTTTGCCATGCATACAAGAAGATGATGCTTGATTTAGAGATTCTGTTGAGAAAGGAGAAGGCATATGTATTGCACTAAAAAAAGAAACACTATTCTTGAAACTCAGGTTTTAGCATAATGGCATATTCACACATCTGATCTGTCCTTTGCTATTGGGCTGGCAGAAGAACACATCTTGTAAAAGTGGTTGCAGTGCAGATTGAGTTTGTAGTTTGCAGAGGTACAAAAGAGCAGGGGCAACCAATAACAATACCTTTTTATTTAAAAAAAACCCAAACACTGTGTGTTTGTGGTACTTCAATTCAGCTTAGATGATCTTGTGGCACTCAGAAAATTCTCCCAACATTGCATGCCAATAAAATATATTTGAATAGGTTTGTGCAGAAGCTCTATGAACAGTTTTAGGTAGAGTGTTCATAACATGATTGGCACCAAAAAACTCAGGCTAGCAAAGTACTCTGTGCAATCAGGAATCAAAACTTAGATCCTTAGGATGGTTTGGAAGCATTTTAGTGGATCAGAACTTGTGTTATTATTGTTAGCTGGACTTAGTCCAGTAATTATGAAGGGTCAAAAGCTGAGAGTTGTATGCAGGGGCAAGTGCTACATGAACACAAGTATTACTCACTTGCAGTTGTAACTGAAATGATATTGAGAAGTCATGCTTCATGGCTCTTCCAAACTAACTATATTATTAATAGTTTAGGAATATTATAAAAATTAACAAAGAGCAAAAATTCAGGACACATTGATGGGATTGTCTTTATCGTTCAGGTGGACAGAATTTTATGACAGGAAACGATAGGTCAACGTAAACAACTTATTTTGCCTACCTTCATATTCCAATAGAGTAGTTCAATATAACCACATCTCTCCAAAGACTCGTATTCTGCTATTGAAAGGTAATGGTGGGAACCAACTTAAGAACATGTAAAATGCAAGATTTTTTAATCAATGAGAAGCTATTAATTTAACCAAGCCTTCCTGTAATAATATTGAGACAGACTGTCTGCCTGTTTTTACATTATAGCTAGCTTTGCAATCTGTACGGAATCTAATGAGGTGTGTGCTTTTTGTGAATTTACTGATTGAGAGTGGTCCTTAGGAATGTACTGCTGCCAGAAACTTGATATTTCTCCCTGATTTTTGAGTGGTTGTTTGCTTTCTGGAACAACAAAGTTACTGTGTTAGTAGGAACCTACGACTCTTGCCGCTCACTACATATGGGACTCATTTAGTTGGTCTTTAGGAGGTCGTAATAAGCTCAGACCTCATTAGGTTCAGACTTGATGTGATACAGTGTATTAGTGACACCCATGTAAAACCACACTGATGCATCATTTGACAAATTCATTAAAGTCATTGTGCACATGTGTGGCCCTGCAGCAGCACGATTCCTCAGGTTCCCAAAAAACCACACCTGGTATTCTAAGGAGTTCTTGACTCAATGCATTTGGAGCTGACTAAAAACTCAAAGCAAAAATTTGGGGTAGACAATTGCTTTTTAAGACTTAAAGAAACCAGATGGGTCTTCCTAATCTAAAAACATACCTTAGTATAAGCATCTTTGTCCCACCTTCATGATGTATCACCACTGACTTCAGCAGAATAGTTCCCAGCTGAAAGCAACAAAGGGTTATGATATTTTGTCAACCATGGCTTTATCATAATCAGTTTTTACTGAAAATTGCCATTAGCTTAGAAAAACTTTTACATACATGTACAAAAGAGATTGTGCCTAAATACACTCAAATCACTGAAAAATTAAGAAACTTTTTACTTACTGATTTCTTTAACTTAGTTTTATAATTATTTAATATATCTTTTATTTCTCCTGACTTTTTGGTGGTGTATCTGAGTGTCTTCCATACGGCATTAGGCAATATGACTAATGTCTGAAATCTGTTACATACTCTGGAAGAATTTTGTTTTGTATATGGAATAACAAAACAAATGTACTGGCATGTGGAAAAAATAGAGTCGATGCATCCTTCAATGTTGAACACAGCTGGCTGGAAAACAAGTATTCTGTTTTGTGAAAATGTAAAGGTTTTACAACTTGTGTTCATCCCACATTAGAACAAAGCTGGGGGAAAAAGAAAAAAAGAAAAAAAAAATTCCATCTTGTGGGTAAGACAGTTTTGCCCATGCTGTTGGGGGTGAGAGACATGGATGAAAATATGTCCCTGATCGTTTAGGGGGAGATTTAACTAGATGGCTTTCAAAGGTGCCTTCCAACTCAAACCATTCCAATTCAAACTATGTGAACCATTCTATGACTCCATGATACTATGAATATTCTGTCGAATAGCTCCCAAAGCCAATAGAGTTTCTGTTGTGGAGTGTACATGCATCATCCCAACAGTTTGCTGCTTTTACCTTCTGAGAAATGGGTTCTGGGAAAACGTGATGGAATTGGAACAGCCTGTCCTGGGGTCAATCTGCTTCAGAGAAGCTCATCTCCCTTCCCACATGGCAGCAACACAGAAAAAACTAGGAAAGACCTCAGTATATATTTAGAAAGGTCGTATTTTATACAGTCTAAACATGGATCACATGTTAAATATTGGAATATACTGATTAGTACCGGGCACTTTGTTCTACTGGTTGTCTAGTGAATTTCTTTACTTCTGGCCTATACATCAGCTAGCTAACAGAAATAGAACAAAAACTCTGAGTTTCAAGAGAAAAAGAAATTACTACTAAATATTATACTATTCCACATCAATCATGGAGCTAATGTTAACATGAAATTTTTTGAAAGTTGAAAGAATACTTAATCATGGGATTTACTTGTAATCAAAGGAAAAAATACATCAAAGTCAAAGGCAGTTTTATTGACATCTTCTGGACCAGAAGTTTGCATTTTGATTTGAATAGGGCAGCTTGGCTGTTTGAAGTTTATGGTTTTAAGGACTGATTAATGAGGACACAGGTAGATCATTTAATCTATCTCTCTCTAATCACAAAGGTAAAATATTTCTTAAAAAGTCAGAATAAGCTGATCTATATTCTGTTACCCGTATATATCTATACCCATTACTTGCTATCAATTTTAACTTAAAAATGGAGAAATAAATCTGTCTGTTAGTGATTTTCAATCTATAGCTGGTGAAATCTTGAGTTCTCTGAATGTCTTCTAAAGGTCCCTGTAATGTTTTTTTGGTTAAAAAAAAAAAAAAAAAAAAAGAAACAAATCAAGTGTGTTGCCAAACTAAGCTACAGTTCAGGATAAAACACTTCTCATGCACAATGTATAGGGGCCTATAAACTTATTAAGGTGCAGAATTTCACTCTGTATGCTCTTGGAAATGAAAATATATATAAGACCTGAATCCAAGAAATGCCGAAATTAATTCAGTGCATTTCCTAAATTTTTATTATGAACTATGATCTTCAAAAATTTCAAAAGAACGTAAGTATGTAAGTTCAGATGAATTCATCAGTCACAAATATCTGACAAATTTGGTATTTTGCAGAATTTTACTGTACTCCTATATTTAAAGTGAAAACAAAACCCAAACTGAAAGAAGACTTCAATAATCACAATAGAAATAAATACCAAATAAGAATACAGAAAATATAAGCTAACATAGTGGAGAAAGAAGACCTAAGGTGATGAATATGAATATATACCCACTAGATAACAGTTTATAACAAATGAAACATATTTAAGTAGCCTAATTTTCTTTCTGATTTAATAGGATCCAATAAAGGGAAACTGTATGGCCAGAATAATGAAAAGAGCACAAAATTTATCTCATTCTGTTGCGTCCTCTCTGTGTTCTTTTGTCCTTTGATTGCACTGGTGGATAATATTATTTTGTTCCCAAGGAAATATGTCCCTTTGATTAGGTTGCAGATATTCTCTCATTTGTCACTGTTCTATCAAGCTATGCCATGTAACAGCAGGAACCCTTGATTATTTAATTGCTTGTAAGAACTCATTAAATCTTACTATCAATCATTGGACATATGGCAAATATCACCCAATGGCATGAGAGGTTTTAACAGTGATCTGTCACTGGGGCATACCCTTTCTTTAGTAGCACAGGCCCTTTGTTTAGTTCTCTGATCATAATAATTTTTAATTAATATTGATTTGCAAAAGAGTGTTCATGCAGTGGCCTAATCTATGAGTACAAAGATAATCTAAAAGGAGCATTTGTAATTCCATATAAATATTCAGAAACGCCATCTAAGAGAGTTTAACCTTTTTACCATGTTTTGTAGATCATGTTAGTCTGATGATGACCTAATTTAGTCTTCAAAGTGGATATGGCTCATTAAGAAAAGCATATAAGAACAAGTCACACAATAGGCTTTGCACCAACACCTTGATGGGATCCTATGAGGTATCTGTGATGATACAAATGCAAAAGACATTTTTCAGAATATAGAATATTCAATGTAACTAATAAAGGTAGCAACCTGTGCAGCTACTTGTTTTGTCTATAACAAAAATCAAGTCAAAGAACTGTGAAGAATTCTCACCAATCATTTTTTAAACAAATAAGCTTTCAAAGGTAAAATCTCGCAACACTTGGGAATGGAACTACTACACATTTGCAATCATAAAAGTTAGAGTGACATTTGACCATCTTCTTGTGGTGACAAGTCTTTTACTCTACTGGACTCACAACCTTTTGTACACTTTGTTCATTAGTATTATTTGGAACTTTCAGGAAGCCCAACCAGAAAAAAACTTTCTGATGATTATATTCAAAACACTTGCCTCCATCTTTCTTATTCTTGATAAACCGTTATTTGGAGATAAAATAATTAGATCTAAGCTATTATTTTGCAATGACTTTGTCTAAAATCCTTTTTCATTTGTCAATTTAGTGTGGAAAATATAGGAATAGCTGATAAACAGAGAAAAGTGGAAACTGGAAGATTTCCTTCTCTGAGTCAGGCTTTTATTCAGAGATGCTACCTGTGACATATTATGCCCTTTATCTCAGGTGTGACTCGTACATCTTGCTACAGCAACAGTTAAAATTTGGGAAGGGTGGGTTAAATTCTAAAATTGTATGTGTAGGTTCTAGGAACAAATTTCTGGGCATGGATCACAGTTGGTGTCAATTGGGTTTGTGGTCTTGCTTCAGTAGGTGAGCTCTACAGAAGAAATAGAGATCTGAGTATACCTAAATAGCAAAGAGCCACAGACACCTTGCTTTAATACGGAGTGGAAGGGCAGCTATGAGAAGTAAGAGCAGAAGGATCTAATTACCTGAGATATGCATCTGTACTTTCAGGTATGGAAATTATTAGGAAAAGAAGCAGAATAGAAAAAAGGATTTTGAGGCTGGATTTTTCTGCGTGTTAGTATTTCAGGTTACATTTTCTTGTTTGACAAACTACTCTCTCTACATGTTTCTGTGTATTTATCCCTATTATTTTACTAGCAATATGTCTATAATTTGTCTTATGGTACATTGTCTAGGGATCATACCACAGTTTTTGCAATAAAATATATCAACTTTACACTTTCATGAGGACTTATGTTAAGATTACTGCGCTTTGAAACAATTATATTGATTTAAAAATCTATAATATATATTTTTAACCTCAATTCCTGAATCTTTGATTCTCTTCCCAAGAGGATTCACCTATGCCTAAATAACTATGCATGCACCCGTTCTTGAGGACAGATTGTTCAGGTGTTTTGTATTCTCTGATAAAGTGAACTCTAGTTCATTCTTGTGGAAGCAGAACTCAGTCCTATAACAAGGGAAAAAACATTCATGTCAGATATTCAGCTACATCTAATACGTGCTTAACATTATTACAGCAGTATAAGAGATTTAAAAGAGTCAGTTTCTTTTCCTGGAAAACACTGTCTTAAGGTTCCTCTAAAAAGTGCTGCCTATGAAAAATTATCCCGAGGAGCAAATCAGATACATGGCTCATGAGAAAGTTGTTTGGGAAATGTTTTGTTGAATATATTCGATTTCATTACTGTTTTGTTCTGTAGTTTACATAAATACTTTAACAAAACATTATAGGTAGATAAATCACAAATTGCAGTGATTTTATAAGCATTTAGTTATTAATTTTGGTCCTGATTCTACATTGTTTTCCATGTTGCCATATTGTTAGAGTTTTCTGTCCATTTTGCTTCCCTTTTGCTGAAGTTTAATAACTGTCCAATGTAAGATGATAAACAAATTCACATATTCAGTTGGAAATTCTGAGCATACTCAGCCTTTGGCCTTATACCTCGGAGTTCAATGGAACTAAGAAACTCCACTGTGTCCTCACAACCTATAACCTACACTTTCTATGGAGTTGTTTTGATGCCTAAAATGGAAGAAAAGAACTTTCTAGACAATATTAGTATAGATAGAGAGCAGGCTTTTAATTAAAGCTCTTTAAGGTGCAATAATTATACAAGTGCACAATACAGTATAAGGCTCTTGCAAATTAATAACACTAATTAATTATCATATCTAATGGATACATCTAACCTGAGAATAGTCCATCCCTAGAAACTCCTCCAGGTGCGCCCCTTGGCACGCCTCCCTGGAACTGGGTTGGAGGTCTCAAGACCCCTTCCTTCTTTACCATCATTATCTTCAGATTCACATGCCTTCTTTGGAGCTTCCCCAAGTTTTCTGGGTCTTTTATTGCTTTGACTACAATGAGATGTCATTATGTCCTTCTAGGTACATGTCCCAAACAGGATGTTCTCACTGAAATGCTTTTGCTTGACAAGAACATTAAACCGAATTCCAAGAATTTCAAGAATTTGATACAAAGTGTGAGAAAAGGGTGTCTAATAACTGTTAACAGCTATTTTAAAGTGTTATAAATTATACAGCTACATTAAAAATCTATATGCTACAGATCTTAAAAATCTTAAGGAATCAGTTTCAACTAAACTGAAATTTCTGAATTCCAAAGACCAGCAACTGAAATACTGTCAGATACTGTAATATTGTCATTGAAACAGTCATCAATGAACTTTGTTTTAAGTAAAAAAACCCCTCCAGCACTACAGGTCTCACATATAAACTTGTCATCTCAAAATACTTCATTACCCCTCAACGCACTTACTCCATCTATTGAACAGAAATGGGTCCATCTGATTCACTTCTGTGTAAGATAGTAGAAAAGATCTCCTTTGCCAACTGACTTGCGATTATGCAAGCAAAGTATTTCACTAACCATCCACAGAAACTGGAAACACCTTATTTTCCCAAGAAAATGTTTTAACTTAGGGACTTCACTGACAACCTATTAACAAGAACTACAATACATTACAGTAACTTCATTACGGCCACAGTAGGCTTGAACCTAGCAACACATTTCAGGAGTAATGAACGATGCTTTAGGACATCAGGCAGATACCCTAAAGACACCACGAGATTATGCCACAAAGTACAGAAAGTCTTCCAGGAAGCAAATGAATAAGCTTTGCTTTGGAGAATGAAACCCATTAAAACCCATTAAAGGAACCCAAACTGTAGACAGAAGGTAGAGGAGGATTGATTTGTTATAGCCGTAAAGGCAATAGAATGTCCATTTATTAATTAAAACTGCATTTTATGTATTGAGATCTGATAAATTGTTGACTGTTTAGGTGAATTCCCTAAGAAATGTACCTAAGGCTATTAACACTGATAAATTATGCACTACTACTTTTTAAATTTCTGAAACATTCTTCACAAGTATGCTCGACTTTCAGTTTTAAGCAAGAGTTTTGTGTGATCATATTCAATATTTAACTATTGCCACTAAAAGCTTCTTAGCCAGAAAAAAAAAGGCCAAGCTTTCACAAATGGCTTTAGCTCTGCATTTCCCCCCTGTTTTCCTGTTAAATACATATGAAACAAAAATTTTCTATTTTGATGGAATCTGATGAAAAGAAATAATATACTCAGCTTATACTCCCTTGATTTTATGTTCCCTATAACAAAGGAGTGCTAAAACAAGTAACCTCTGGCTAAATGTATAAAAT
>VWZG01002118.1:173348-188520 GCA_013396735.1 Grallaria varia
TTTTTTAATTTTTTTTTTCCTTTTGTCATTTTGGGTCCGTGTACTTTCAGCTGTTTCAAATAGCTGCATATTGATTCTGGAACTGTTTGCTGTTACTGGCTTGTTTGCACTACTGAATCATGGTACCAAATGAATATTTTGTGTTATAGAATGCTTTCTAGCTTCTTAAGGAGTCAATCTAAAATGAAAAGGAATTGTTATTCTAAAATCTTTTTTTTCATTTGATGCTAGCAGATTGATTCAAAATTTCACATCTTTTCTGTGCACAAACTGCCTACGAAGAGGTGTCTGGTGGCAGTTCAAGTGTTTTTTAAAGCATGTACAGCTCTAACATTTCTTAATCTAATTTACATTTTTAAATGCCTGTTGTTCCAATTCAATTTGTGCTGATCCTGCCATGGAAAAGTGGGAGGACAATGTTTAAAATAATAATAATTCTCTTCTCTTTCAGACAGCCAAGCATAGAAGGGAATAATTCAGAGTAGGTTGGGAGAAGAAAGAAAACAAGCCTGGATTCACTGATTATTTCGGTTAAAGTAATGCCACATACAGAATCAGTATATTCATGGTAGAGGTTTTGGAACAAGCACAGATGGCCTGATAAATAAAGTAAAGAAAGTAGTGAGAGAAAATCAAGCTACTTCTATGTTGCAGAATGTAGCTGCGTAGGGAGGAGATGAAGAGACAGAGCCATTAGTGCTGGAACAGAAACTTGTTGCCATGGGAGCAGGGATAAGGAAAGCTGGTACCCTGGAGGCAGCGACTGGGGACAAGAAGAAAAAGAAGAGGGATAAGAACGAGGAACACGGTGCATACAGGGAATAGAGTGTCTCGCACACACAGCCCACCTGTGCTTTAGGAAGCCCAAATTGCCTTATTCCCAACCTATGCAATCACATGCATGATGGGGCCAAGGCCAGAAAGGCAAAACTTTGCAAGGAGAGTAAGTACCTGTTACAGGTGTTTTCCCTGGCCAATCTGGAACTCAAAGTTCTCGCTTCCCTTTGAGCTTTTTTTAAAATACACATAGTATATGACACACAAAGTGAATATCCATGCTCAGAGGCAGGTATCTTGTGGATCACTGAGGAAAAGACTGAGGGACTAATACATGGGAACAGAAGATTCACTGTTTCTTTCCCCAACAAGTCATATTGGCTCATAGGAATGCAGTGACAATACTAATACTATGACAGCTTGGCTTAGGGAGAGATGATTTTTTAGAACCTTGCAAAATACTTCTACTGACATTTTTTCAGTAAAATACAGCACAAAAATTCAAGCAATATCCTGATTTCATGAGACATAACCATGTTACAACAGGGATAAAATTTGCTCTAGGATTTCACCGTGGGGTTTTTAGCTTTAAAGTAAGTTACTTTAAATTCGGTTGCCATTTCCTGCATACAAATCATGTATTGCAGCTTCCCATTTTCCCAAATAGCAGGCATTTTATATGGAAAAGATCAGAAAGGAACTTCTCTCCTTCACACTTTTCCAGAAGGTACAAATGGTTAAATTTTTGTAGCATACTTGCACATCAAACTTTAAACCCTCTGCCCCATGGTTTACCCGCATAATTTTGTTCTCTTTCCTCCCAAGTCTGCCTTGCCGTCATGTTCTTTCAATCTACAGTATGATCTGATTTTTTTAAACTCTGTGACCAAACCCCTCACTATGTAACCTCTTTTGAAAGCATATATTAATAAAAACAAGCAGGACTTGTCAGTACAGCAAAAACAAAAAAACCCAAAAAAACCCCAACCCACAAAAAACTGCCTGTTATATGCAAAGTACATCTTTAATGATGTTTAAAAAGGAGCTAAACATCTCTATGGGAATTCTTAAAACACTTATCTCTTAGGCCCTTATTTAGTTTTGCAAGCCTTTGTTGTTTAACAAGCTGGAGAAATGGGTCATCTAATGTTAAATTAATCAGTAAATTAATATTTTAATTTGATTTGCTTTATAGTTGAGATGCTTGTGGCATCTCCAGTGTTTTCTCTCTCTGTACAGTGATGTTAAGCAGTATCATTATCATAATGTACCTTGGGGTTGTGAGATAACAGGGTCCAGTGATAGCTCTATTCTTGGGAGAGTGGGAGGTTTATGATGACACTTATACATTTTAAATGGCACATGGAGGCTCTGGTGTAATGAAATGTCTTACAGCTGAGTCATAGTCTTTTCTACATTGGGTTTTTCAGTTCGTATACTTGAAATCGCAGCTTCCATGTCCAAATAGGTGATACATGTTGCCAATTTTTTGATAAGATCTTTACAGGGTGCTGAAGTAAAAACTTCAATCATTCAGTTTTTCATGACCAGTCCTATTTTGAAGATTTTGATAAGTTGCAAGAGATATGACTATCAATAGATGAAAAGGAGAGAAAATGAAAATTAATTCTTTTTTTTTTTTTGAAGGTTAACCTCTAGTTTAATATAATTTTTCAAATATTCAGTAAGTCAAATACAGAAGAGATATAAACTTTTATTTAGTATTATCAGCTCTAATTACCCTTTTGAAATCTGCTTGGAAAATCAGAAACTGTGATTATATCAGGCCAGACTGGCCCTTTCCCTCATGCATCTTTAAAACAGCTGACAAAGAAAGCTTTCTCCTTTTTGCTGTCTTATGCATCACCTTTTAAAAGGTCAAAATAGTGCTAAGATGGAAATGGTTCACAGGTTACTGTTAGGTGAGTACAAAGGAAGATACAGTCTTTGTTCCTTTTACCTCCTTAGACAGTCACAATCTGACCTTCTCCCTTTCTCCTTTCCCTCCAGACTCTGTAATTGAGGATATTTACTACAGCAAAGATCCCATGGCTAGTTCAGGCCCCCTCCCTCTGTTACAAATACACAAATCACACATCCTAGTGCATGTGTGCTCTCGGCCAATGGTAAGCCACATGTCTGAGTGAAAATATATGCTTGGTGATACCCTCACATAGCAAGGTCAAAGCAACTCACATTCACACATTCCATATCACAGCCGTTTTTCTGGCCATACCTCAGCAGATGCACCATAACCATATATGACTGTAAAACAGCCAATACTTTATTGTTCCTTGAGCTTCACTGGCTTTGAAACATCGTCATTCACAAAAATGCATCCAAATGCAGGTTACACTTACGCTTACCACTGTGCAAGTGTAAAAATGGCCAGTTTCCTTATCTCCCTGGTTTATTTTATTATTTTATTTCGTTTAATTTCATTTTATTTTTTAAATAACTTAAGGCCTGAGATGTGAAATGGCATTTTAAAGGTTGCATAGTACAGGATTCTGGGTTTGGGGACTGAGTCATGTCTGGCAGCCCTTACTTTCAGTCAGAAGCTTGTTTTCCTGTCACAGAATAGAGGTACCAGCTTTTCAAAAGATAAATCCTGGGTTCACTCAGCCTCTGGGCCAGAAATGCTGTGTGGGCCATTAGCTGCGTGACTGTATCAGAATATTGAAGATAAAATGAATGGAAGAATCTAAATGAATGTGCTTGTTTTGTTAACATAATAACAATAGAGTTAATAGACAATCTTACGTTATGAGATCCATGAACATTTTTGTGACAAATCATTAAAAACTTGTGTGAATATTCACACTGCTTTTGATTGGTACTAGTTTCCTCTGAGGAAAATACTTTATTTCACTCGTTTTTTGACCAAAGCCTATAAATAGGGTAACAAACCCATGAACTGGTTTTCAACTAGAATGAAGTCCTGAGTATACTTCAATGTCAAAATCCTTTTGAATTTAAGAGTATGCTTACCTCAGTTTTAACACAAAAAAACTTTTCTGAAAGCATGAAACTTTAGAGGAGTTTGGCTTCGCTGTGAACATTTCACACACGTCTATCTATAATGCTGTTAAAGTCAGCACTTGCCAGTATCAACAGAATGAGCTTCTTACATATATCAGTGAATGTTGCAGAGACAGGTTTCACTGTGTATATGATTTTGAAGCCTCATCTTCTGGTGCCTTTACCCACAACAAATAACACTTGTCTTCAAAGAGAGTGTCATCAGCTCCCAAAGGGGCAAGTCAATGGACTACATAAGCAGGAACACCAGAAGTTGTCTTAAAAAACTGGTAGATCTAAAAGTGAGCATGCAGCAAAAGAAAGAGACAGTCTGCTTAAATTAAATTAAATACCCTAAGGGGTCTGGCTACCCTCCCATTTTCACAGCGCATGCAAAAACTAGTTAGGAAGAAGTTACTTCCTTTAGCAACTTAGAAAACAGACTGAAATTCCAATTTTTCTGTACCAAAAGTACAGCAATATTTTCTCTCTCTATTGATTATCAGTCCACTTCAGTTGAAACAGTCCTGACTAAGATCAAAATCTCTTTGAAAAGATTACTTTAAACCTGATGAAGTACCAGCACCACTGCACTATGCTATCAGATGGGTATTTTTGGAAAATGAAAGTAAATCAATATTAATAATATAAACCAGAAATTGATTGATTTTGCCATTAAAATATGTAATGGTGAAAGAGCCCATATCTAATGATTTTTGTTAAAGCCTGTAAGTAACATATTAATTAAACTGGATTCATGAAAATATTTGAAGACATTTGTAAGACTTACTTGGGTCAACCAATTTTTAAAAGCAAAAGTTCTACCATTAATAAACTAGAGAAAGATCATAGCTGTTAAGCAAAAAGGATGAACGTCACATGAAAGGATGATTATGAGAAATTTGAAAAAAAAAGAATTTGCAGTCTCCATCATTCTCTGTCTCTTACAGTCTAATAAGTTAACTTGTACTGACTGGTAAGAGAGGCAATAAAAACTGATAATTCTTTAAATGACACTAATTCCAGGATGTATGCAAAGCCTCCCCAATGCCTTAGCGTCTATCAAGGACATATTAAATAACTCAAGATAGTGGATTAATATTGTGTAACCATCTTCAGAAATTCTAAACCATCCATTCCAACATACTTGCTAGCATTGATCATGTACCATTGAATCAGTACTTTATGTTCATTTCCTTTCATTTGCTTTATTTCACACTGGGGAATATTTGCAATTGTACTCCGTTCCTGTTTCACGTCAAACACACTTTAAAATTCATACCTGCCTTAATGCAATAGTAACTGGTAGACAATTATTGTCTTTGACAACTATACTCATCCCCCCTCCAGGCAACAGGGAGAATGTAATAGCAAAAAAAGGGAAAAAATAAAAAGGAAAATAAAGAACTAAAAGTCCAGTGACCTGAAAACAAAACCAACATAGTAACAACAAACTGGGAAATTTGGAAATTAACATCTAATGTATGTCAATGAAGCTCTAGTAAAGATTTTAAAAAAAAAAAGTTAACAAAAGCACCACCAACAAAATGAGGAATTAGAAAACACATTAGAGCAATCAGTAAATCATTTTGAAAAAGAATCAAAATCACTGCAGAACTGAAAACCACTAAGTCAATCCTTATTGTCAAGCCTAATGCGATCCAATGTACTGTAGTGAGGGAATGGGAAGGAAGTGTCTACACCACATGTTGAATTAAAGGGAATCAACCAGCCATTTAGTTTCATTTATTTAGTAACCTTCATGATGAGATCATCAAATATATTGTCTTCTCAGGAATCATAGAAGGCTACTACCTTGCCCTCTTTCTTACAGCCCACCCTTTCCAGTCTGATTTTTCTATCAGACTATTCGACCTCTTAAATGCATGGGGTTTTCTAGGGGAAAGTTGGTTTTGCTTTTTACCATCAGAAAAAAAAAAAAAAAGACATTATGCTAACAGATTCATTTTAAGTCACTATGAAGGATTCACTAATGGACCTCTGAAGATGATAGTATCATATTCTTAAGCAGTAGTGTTCCTGAGACCAACAGGAAATAATTTTACTGCAAATGGTAAATAAATGGAAAAAAAAATTCTTGTTCCACAAAACCAAAGAGGAAAAGCATATTGACTGCTCCACTTTACCTATGAATCTAGAGATCACTGCATCAAACAGAGAGGCCTTATCTTGTCCCTCTTTTTGGTAAGCAAGTCATCTACAATTTAAGTAATTTGTTGTCCAAGTCAGGTCAGATGAACTGTGGTTCGTTTCTTCTATCCCATTTCCATGGTGGGAGCCCCTAAACAGCCTTAGCTGTAGATATTTATTCTTTAGATGAAAAGGATCTCTCAATGTGTGAGAATATTTCTGTTTCCAAAGGCAATTAGTACCAAAAATTCAGTAGAACACAAGCATCTGAGTGAGTGACTCTATGGCCCTCTGTTGCTGAGGATCACTTATCCATGCTACCTATCAATGACTCGGTAAAATTGACCTGTTTGGAAGAGCATCCAGAAATCCTTTCTTTGGTCACTTTAGCCCCTTAGTACCATTCTCTGTCTAGGCAATACTGCCTCATTCTGGCTAGTTCAGAATTAATTTGAGTATCATTATTGGGCTTCGTATTGAGTCTTATTTTATATTTTGAAATAACAACAAATGAAGAATGTTTTTAGCTTTGGAGTTTCCTTCTCCTACTTCAAATCTGTTGAAGTTCTTGTATATTTAAAAACCTGGAATTTTTTTCCCAGCTGTGGCAGCTGGTTCGGTAGCAGATACTACCCCGCTTTGCAAATCTTGTATATCAGTACATTGTGGCAGGTATATTACTACTGAGACAGTTTCCCTGCTTGGCTGTACACGCAGTGTAAAAGTAAATTTGCACTTCATGTTACTTCTAATACTCATACTCCCATGTAGTTTAAGATGATCTCTTCACTGAAATGTGAAAGAGATATCACATAAAAGGGATTTTCTTTGAAGAAGTGCAGTTAAATTACGTCTCTTTTCATAGAGTTAAACTGGTTCACTACCTGTTTCCATGATAAGTGCAACAAACCCTCAAAACTAAAGATAATAAAAAAGATAATAAATATAATAATGAATATAATAATAATAATAATCTAAAATTTAATTAAAAATGCACCATAACATTGTTGAAAGCCAAAGAATCTATACAGGAAGGAAGCCATAGGTTAAATTCCTTGTTGTTTCTTGGAATAATTTCATAATTTATTTTTCTCTCTTAAATTACTCCTGTACAGTTTATTGTAGTGTTACTTGGTAGTAGTGCTAGTTGCATATATAAACAGAGTTGAATTTGTAAAAATAAACTGTTTATAGAAATTTCAATCTTTTATCAAACAAGGTCAAAATATTATCGTTTTAAGCATAAAACTTCCAGTTAGTGATAGCTGATGCTAAAACTCTATATTACTTTATTCTGTTCCAGATTTTCTGGTAAAGAGCTTGAGTTCCTATGAATTTATTGACTGTTTTCATTTGGTATGTGAACATTATATGTACAGAATTTCAGTACATAGGGTGATTTGATAACAAGTTACTTTGAGAATTCACAGGTTGTAGAACATAACTGCTAGCTAAATCATGGGGCTTTGTTTCTGGATTCTAAACAGAAGCATATTTTTTTAAATGTAAAAATAACAAATAGTGCTTAGTCAGTAAAAATAAAAATAATTAATACTCTTTTGGTGATTTCTGATTCCCTTCTTCCTCTCATATTCATGTAACAAAAGCTGTTTGAGTAAACATTCACAAGTACCAAAATGAAAGGGCATAGGCACACAGGAAGGATGGCTTTTCAGCTGGTTACTTAAAAGTCTTCCATTAGGTGTCAGCTGCTTGCATTTCCAAACATTATATCCCACAATAATGAATAGAAGACTTCCTGATAAAAGGAAGGCTTTTTAGTATGAACATTATGAGTGTCTACTCAAGACTAAGGTTAATTTTGTGCCTTGCATGAGCACTTTGGCTTGCAGATACAGTTTGATTTAGGAATGGGTCACACTCCGCAGACATGAAATATCCATCTGTTGTGTGAACAGTCATACTCAAGAGTAAACGAAATTTTTCAGATCAGAAGAAAGCAACTGAATATTTTGTGATACCTGATCTCTCCCCCAGCTGTGGAAACTGATTGAAGCTGCTGTACTTGTAAGACATTTGTCAGAATGTTAATTGGAAAAATGACTTCATTGTGTGAGTCATACAGTCACCTCTGTGGACCTCATTAGGTTTAAATGAGCAGACTGAAGGCCAGAGCAATCATTCTGAGCACAGCCATATGTTGGTGAAGAAGCTCTCTCAGAAACAGGCTCGTGGCCAACTTTGGGTACTTATAGATGTCTAGATGGAAGATGGAGGTCTCGGTGGCAGGAAATACACTGGAAACACTGACATATGTAGTGTGTTCCCTTTCACAACAAAGGACAATTTAAAAAGAAATCTTTTAAAATAGCAGATTCGCTAGCTAGACCCTTTTGAAATGGCTTGCAAGTTTTGAGTTAACATAATGGTATTTTTAGATGTCATGCTTGCATGTAGCTGTGTGGTTCTTTGCACGGCATCCCCAGCTCTTGTTTGAAGTTCTTAGGCGTACAAAAATTTTTGCTGGGCAATGAATTCATTCCAGCCTGACTTCAAAAATCAGCAAGGACAATGAAAATAAATTACTGGTTAAGCATGTGACTTTTTGTGAGAAGCTAAACTATGTTTTTGGAGCTGATTTTTTCCTACATTTGAGTATTAGGTACACCTGGATGAAAGCTTTACTAGCAAATGAGAACATCTCTGTCGCCCACAGCAGCTAAGAAACAATAGTCAGCAGCAGAACTAGTACGAAGAGAGAGATAAGATCTACTGTTTTATTTAATTTTTTTTTTTTTTTATCTGAAAGATCATGCTGTTAGGATATCCAGATTCAGAAGGGCTGAGGAAAATATTGTTGGAAGACACCTGATAGTAAACAAACTGTACACAGAACAAGCTAAATGAAAGTAACATAGGGTAGCTATCATCTTCTGATGTCATCCAGATATAAATTTGCAATGAGGCTTAGGGTGACTTACAGAGCTTGATTATCAAAAAGGGAATTAACCTCTGTATACTTTTTCAGAGGAATACAAAGTAAATAATATAGTCATTAATATCTATTGAATTACCTCACTCAAAACAAAACTGTTGAAATACAATAGCTTTATGATTACAGATATGTCTTACCTTAAATGTGTTTTGATGCTGTAGAATACCCTGCTTATGGGGTTGTGAAACTCTTAACAGTCTGACCTTTATGAAATTTATGTCAACTACTCATATATGTCTGAACTTCAGAAAAGTACAGGTTTTGCTTCATTTTCTCAGTTGCTGTGCACACAGTTCTTCTTCTATCTGACTTCAAAATAAACAAGAATGAAGTAAATATTTTTTGAAAACTGACTGCTCACTACAACCAAGCAGAAATAAAACAGGAGTCTTTTAAAAACCTACATTGTTACTACAATGTATAAACTAGCATGAGAACTTCAGAAGGCTATTTTAAGTATAGCTACCAACAAGACGACTGAAAATCTCGACATTGCCATCATCCCTTTAGAGACTCAGTTGTATCTACTCAACTCCACCTTCGTGCATGATGAAAGATAAATCTAAGACATGGCCTTGAAGTATCAAGCCCTCCAAAACTCTGCTCGTGCAAGTTATGTTCTTCCAATAGGTATGATTTTATTGCACATCTTGGTATCATAATTGGAAACACAGAGATGAAAAACATTTCTTAAAAATGGCCGTAAAATCCTCTGTTCCCATATAAAAAACAACCAATTCACAACCAGTTTGTAGCGAAGCAAGAGGATAACATCCAACAAGCACATGGTGCTTTTTCCATTTACTCACCCGAGAGACAGGAAATATGTCCCAAAAGCACAGAACTTAGTTTTTAATGCATGCAGTAACCTGAGTGTCTGCACCAAACCACCTAAAACTTAGAGGTTCCTACCCTGGATTCATGAATAAACATAGGATTCACAGGACTTGCCTGGGCTTTATTTTTACTAAATCTCTATTCAGAAATTTTAAACATCTATCAATTTACTTATCGCTTTTAAAGCTATTTCCTAAAGACATTTCCTCTTCCTATGGTTGGCTGTGAATATAGATACTGCTAAGCACCAATATGACTGATCATTACTACCCAGGCAGGTATACCTTTTTAGTCACCTTCATCTGTAAAGAACTATCACAATCAAATCTTCAAAGCAAGAAGTTGTCATCAGAAAATTCTTTCGTCCTTACTTTGAAGTCTCTTTTTATTTAGAGGTGCTGTCTATGGAATAAAATCTGGCTTGCACAGCTGCTTTCATTGTCAGTGTTTCCAACTCTGAGATTTCTCTAGAAAGCTAACCAAGGAACAAACACCACACAAGCTTTGTCCTTATTGTACCAATTAATTCCTCCCAGTGTTCAACTTCATGTCCATCCTTAAAATCTTATGTCCCACAGGAATGCCTCCCTCTTTGAAAATACTATCGGCCAGTTGTTGAGTGTTTCACATAAAAAAAATCATTTTTCATAATCATGTTAAAGAAAAATGTAAATATCTACATGGTAAAACTCTGCTATTCTTAACTAAACACATTGTTTAACAAGCTGGACTGTCTTCTCTAGAATTTTATTATTTAAAAATTCCTTCCAGTAATTGATATAATTCATGAAAAATCTTGGTTTATTGTCTTGCATGATTTATGACTGGTATTGCTTATAGTTTATTTAGTTCTATAAAATGAAACTGTGGTTTGAGCATTTTAAAACACAAGTTCAAGCATGTTAAATATTTTGTTCAGTTATGCTATCTGCCAATATTTCCTCCAGTTACAATAACACACTTCAACTGCCTTTTCATGAAGCCGTCTTTGTCATTTACCTCTTTGGTCCGCTTGGCAAGATATATCCAAAATGATGACTGTTTCCCTGAACTTTCATTATCCGGCAGGATAAAAAGCAACATCAACCATATGCTTCTCTGAGGTACAGCTTAAGGTTATTTGTTCCCCAGTCTGTATTACAGATAAAGCAGAAGGCACTTTGCAGTTTACTGGTTAGACTACCAGTAAGCTTGTTTTTTTCTGAAGTTGCTTATATTTTCATAGATTTGTTGCCCACGTGCATTTTCTTCAGGCTCATTGCCACTTTGCCATTGCAGAGTTCACATTAGAGAATGGCAAGGAGAATTTAGGGCTCTGGCTACAAACACATGAGCCTCTGCTCTGTGCACTGTATCCGTATTCCTGGCTGTCCATACTTCCGATGCTCTGTTCTGATTTGAACACTCCATTATTCAAAGCTCTTGAACTCCATGAAAACTTCCATTCCATGGAGCAATAATGCTGCCCACACAGCGGATCAGCTGTTGGAGACTAGCCTCTACAAATATTTGGGCAAGTCTTACGCTGCATCAGACACAGAGAACAATACACATACGCAAGAGTGAACTCTTGTCTCTGATTGGAGGTTTTTTCAGCCTAATCACTGTTTCTACCAAATTTAAACAAACAGGGAAATGGAATGCAAGAAGATAAAAAGTCATGCACCATTGAGAAAATTAAATAGTTCTTTCTGAATTGCTATTTTTTTCCATAAAGCATATGCTGTTTTAATTTATTATTAGTTACACTGTTAAATTGACTGGAAATGTATCATTTTACCTTAATAACCCTACTGTAAGCACAAAGTACATCCTTAACTGGGAACCTACATGTGATGCTTCCATAATGTAATACTGACATAGCTTTCAGACAATGTCTATTTCAAGTGTTCATAAAATTTATAAATGTGCAAATTAAGAATTGCTAAAATACAATTTTAATAAAGAAAATGTAATTATTTTCAAAGTTTCACAGATCACACTGTATGTGAAATAAAGTTCATCTGTATAACCTTCACCACATACTTTCAAGTTTAATACAGTTATTTTTCCCCACTCAATAACTGTTTTGAGTCTGGTAATCCAACTTACTTCACTAATGGTGAAATTCGTCATGTAACCATGGCATACAAATACTACTGTTACTAGTATTGATGTATATTTTTTCCTCTTATTTGTCTACCTACTAGCTAGAGAAGAGCCACACAGCACACATGCAAATTAATCTATGGGAGATAAACCCATTCTCTCGGTTCACTCACTTTAACATAAGGAAATAAAGAGGTTCAGCACTGAAAGCCCCGTAGCTCTAGGGCTTACAGAGAATTGCCATATGACATGTATTCTTTAACCGTTTTTTGGACAAATTTTTAATAAAGTTTAATTGCACAGTAATAATTGTATTTACATATCAATATAGGTTTCAAAGTCTTAGAAAAACTTGCTCTAATCACTAAAAAGTGTTTTATAACATTTCCTTTGTCTGTTTTATTGTTTGCACGTTACCAAAGTGCACCAAATCCATCCCCGCTTTCCCTTGTTAATGTCAGCTGGTGCACATCCAGGCCTGCGGTGCAGGTGGTTTGGTCTCATTCCCTAACTGGCTGCTAAAACCCGCTCCTTGCACACTTCTCTCCCCACAAGGCGCTCCTTCCCCGGGCTGCTGCGTCCTTCCTGAGAGCTGCAGTGCCAATTCGCAGCTCTGGGCTCAGATTCTCAGCCACCCACGCCTGGCCCCCGGTGTCGGCTCACTGGCCCCCCCATCCTTGACCCCCCCAGCAGGGGCCGTCGGTATTTATTTGGCAGAGCAAGGCTTGGAGAGCTGTGTGGCTCTGGAGCTACAGCTCGGGGCTGGGGCTGGCCTTAGCAGGCTGTGAAATTCCACTGAAGCCAAGTGGATTTCTTCTACGGAGAGGAAAGCATGCAGAAGGGCTGCCACCGTTGGAGTCTTACATACTACTCATGAGTGGAAGAAGGGAAATGGAAATCTTTTCAATGAGTCTGTTTGCTTTGTAATATAAAACTATATAATGAAGGAGCATTCACATCATTGTAATTTTCTCATGTTTTATACTTTAGTCATATTTTTCATAGCAGTTTCTCTGATTTATCCATTTCAATTTTTTATGTTATTTCTCTCTCTTTTTTTTTTTTTTTTTTTTTTTTTTTTTGTTGTTGTTGCCTGTTTATTATTGAGATATATTTTTAGTAGTTTTTCCTTTGGATTTTTTTTTTTTAAATTGACAAGATTTCATCTCTGTTTGTTAAAGAGAACCAGCTGTTTTCTTCAAAGATAATTTTCTGAAGCCGTTGTGCACCATAATTACACTGCAATTACACAGCAATATCCATAAAAGCAGATGAGGATTCTATGTGTCCTTCTGACTCATTAGAAGTTGCAAAAATGATTGATGCAGTCTCTCCTAGCTTGACTGTTGCCCTCTGTTGGCAAACCCAAGTCCTATCCTATAAAGAAACAGCTAAGGCAAGGAATAACAAAATCTTTGAACAATCAATTTCAGTTTTGGTAATGGGAAAGGTAATAATGCTGAAGCTGGGAAGTATTTTCTAGGTGCATTTTATGGAGAACACTTTGAGTGATTTCGTTAATATTTACCATAAGATGACATAATATACATGTTGCATTTCACTTCTGATACATTGTTTCTCTTCTCATATAGTGAAATTACTTGAGCAATTACTCTCCTTGCAGTTCAGTCTCACATTGATGTAATTTCCTTCCAAAAATCCTCAAAAAAATTCTTGGTGTGAAAGATATGGTCACATTCTGTGCAGTTTTGTTCATTCAGATGTTGAGACATTGAAAAAAGCCAAAATATGCCCACGACACTTTGGACTACCTTAGATTTTCATGTTCTAACTGTGGAGATGAACAAAATCAGAGAGCTTCTATCTTCACTCAAAGTGAAGCAGACCAGACACCCTTCCTTCTGAATCAACAGACCAAAAATAACTTCATTCCAGAATGAGTTCTGAAATGTTTAAGATGACAAAAGAGAGTAATTAGGATATGGAGGCCAAGATTTGGACAGTGAGATTTAGTGGGGGGAGGGTAGGTAAGGGGCAGAGGAGAGTGGTTATTTCAGGGGTTTTCATTAAATATTGGCTCAGGTGAGCTATTTAGTTTTGTTGGTTAATTTTCTGGCTAGGGTTTAGCATGGTGACTTCTAAAGATCCTTCATGATGAACCTGAGCCAAGCCAAGAGGCAGGGAGGTTGCCTGCCCTGACTTTCAAAGGGCTCTTGTTCACCCCTGTCAGAGCAGCCACCGAACTCTTGATTTGCAAAAGGATTATGGATGGGGCAGAATCTCAGAAAGCAAATGAATTTCATTAAGATCCTGCAAAGTTTAATGAGCGTTGCAAGTAAGGAAGGACCTATCAGCATATGGATTTCTCTCCCCCTCTTTGCTGGATTCTGATACAGTTTCAGAACATTTATTTTGGTGCAGGCAATAGGGAGTCTTCTGGTTTTGTAGTCTGGGCATCTGGTCAGCTAAATCGCACAAGGTAAGTATTAGTCCACTAGTGACTTTCAGCAAACAGATCATGTTTAAACAGCAAAGTTAAACAAAACTCAGTTTAGAGAGTCTATTCTGGAAAAAAATGGCAGCGGGAAATTAGCATGTTTTTTATATTCAGTTGTATTCTAGCTGTCATAACATCTAGAGTGGGTCTTCTCAGTTTGCAGAATTTTTAGATTCTCAGAATTCAAGTGTTTCCTTTAGCTTCAGACAAGGGCCAGATTTTGTTAAGCCTAACACAAACACAGGAATAAATTTTCTAATGTTCACATTTTTTCAGTATCGATAGATAAGGCAACTTGAGTGAAGCTTCATAGTTCAGTGACTCCTTGTTTAGCATCAATGACTTGACCCAAAATTATTATATATTGTCTTTTCGCTATCTTTTCAACAACAATCCATTAATATTTCCAAGACTTTTTTCCCCATGAAATTACACTTGCACACCAAGACACCATCAATGTAATAAAAAAACCTACACCAGGAAAAACCGAAATGTGGAAAGGCACGATATTTGTAAAATAAGCAACCAGCCATCTTTGTCCACCGCAAATGCGTTATGAATTTTCTATTTCTGTGTAGGGAAGTAGTTCTTTCAATATATATGACCTCATAATTGCAGGACGTCCAGCTTTTCTTCCTTTCAGAGATTGTTGACTGGACTGTGCTGATTAGCTTTCAGTACAAGACTTGACAATGGCTCTGCAATCATTCTGCACAGCTCATACTAAGCAGTATTTTATTTTGTTTCGAGAAACACCTGATGAAGTGTATTGTTGGTGTCACAGCTTTTAATCTGCTGGCCTTGTAGAAAGCACCACTTTTGATGCCACACATACATTTTCCATGATCCTTTGCATTTTTCTTCCACTATCTTTTTTTTTTTTT
>VWZG01002118.1:189346-213258 GCA_013396735.1 Grallaria varia
GCAGTCATTAAAAAAAAAATAAAATTAAAAAAATCTGAGCACTGTTTACTGACGTCCAAATTTTCCTAAATGTTAATTTTATTTGTGTGGTCAAATCAAAGGCTGCATGTGTCTCACTGCAAGAAATATAAGCAAAATTGATTGGAAGATACATACTCTGGTTATTGCATGCAGGAACTGCAAAGGTCTTTGCTTTAGAGCCATCAGGACATACCTATTTCTGTTTTCCTGTCCCTGACATTTTTGGTGGAAATAGTTTGTAGATGGTGATGGTAAAATGAAAGTGCCAGGTTCTTAGCCAGTGTATAAAACTGTAAGTGAATTGACTTGGAAGAAGTAAATGTCAGTTTTTACCAGAAGAAAATGTGGTGAAGATCTTCCCAGAGTTATATGTTTAAAATGTCATTTATACCTTTGTATTATCTGATTATACATGAAAAATAAAAGATGCTTTTTAACCCCTTTTAGAAGGTTGTTTTAGTGGGACTAGTAATGGCACTTTCGAATGTACTACAATTTGGATGCCATTCAACAGTTCAAGCTATTCGCTTTTAAATATTTTACTCTTCTTTGAAAGAATATAATTCATATCAAATATTTTACTAACTTTTGCTGTCAGATTATTTTCAATTTATTTTTAAGCTCTCATGCTGGTGTTATGTGCTCCATGATGCTCTATGTATGTACAGTACATTGCTCACAAACACTATTAACTTCATTATTTTTGATTTAGGATTAAGATTTGTCTTTCATATCTACAGTTTCTGTCAACTGCAATAATTTTCTGCCTGCCTTTACATGTAAGATCAATGCTCTTAGAGTTCAGGTTTCTGCAAATACCATCCTGAAGTTGATGGTATTTCTGGTTCTTTATTGCCTTCTGACATATCAGTACACTTAAGTACAATTTTTCTCCAGTGCCTGGGGCCGAGTTGACTGAAGTGGTCCTTCAGTTGCATTCTGTCATCTGTGTGTTGACCATGACCTTCATGGTTTATTTATGATTAGGAGGTTATGTCTTTCCTTACTCTAGCAATGGTATTTTAGCAAAGTTCTTTACAAAATTTCTTAGTTCTGCAAATACCTTGCAATTTTGCAGGCTCACTCTCCAATGTCCTTCAATAAACAATAGGAAGCTGGCCTGGACTTTTAGACAAACTTTTATATATATATATTTCCAGTGCTAGCTTAGGTGGTCACTCACATTGTCTGCTGTCCTGCAGAGTCAGATGAATAATGAATGACCTTTGCAATCTCTGGATCTATGTACCATGAGTTCTTAGATGAGGTCTTTAATGATCTGGTAAGGAATCTGCTCGATTAAGTATCATCTGCCTGGGAGTGATTGTGCCTGGTAGACACTGAAAAGAATTAAGCATGAACAGTTTATGGGAGGATGAGAACTTCATGAGCTTTGAATCTCAACAGTTGATAAAATACGAAATAGACATCATTAATGTTTTGGACTATGTAAACTGTTCACTGCATTTGGATAGGATTTTTCAGCTGGGATTTTTGCTACTGTTTAAACTTATTCTATAAATTGAGGAATGTTATTTCCTTGTGCAGAAAACCTCTGTTCAATTAATGGCACGATTCATGTCAGTAAAGATAACAAGAGGAGCTTACTTTCTAGCTTGTTAGTCAAAACAGTTGTTCTACCAATACCAGATAAAAAGTATGTAAATCTTGCAGCAATAAAAAACTTGGGCACATCTACCAGCTCAAAGTTATTTGTTTACACACATAAATAACTATGAGTAGCTTCTCACACTTGCATTTTCACAGAACATGTGGATTAGGAAGAAAACCTATTAAAAAGTTTAAAGGGAAAAGAAGCCAATAATATACTTGATGATTCATTAGTTTGAGAGGCATACATGCTCTTGTTAAGACAATTAAGGCTTTTGGTAAAAAATCCTTCGGTTTTATTGATTTGCCAGAAATCATAACCCTGGCTTATTTTATACTTAACACTGAAGTGCTTTGAACAAGTGGAAGACAGGTTAAGCAATTATGCTGTGACATTTGCATTGAACTGATCCTACAGTTTCAAAACACAGATCACTGACCAACGACTGTATTGGGATGTAATAGGGCTACAGCAAGTGCTATTCATCCTGCACAAAAAGCAAATAGAAGGCTTCTGTATTAATATCTTGAAAATGTGATAAGAAGTCAATTTTTTGCAGGTTCCTCAGGAAAGAGTCTTATATATACAGATGCTCTGATATACTAGGTACCTAAATAGTACTGTTTGAAAGAAGGAAGCGTTACTTACAGAGGGTGTAACTTTACTTCCATTATAAATGCCCTCCCAACAAAACTGTTGAAATCTGCCTTGCAGTCAGCAGACTTTCCTTATGAAAGTATTCTATATTTTTACTTTTTTAAGCCCTCTACTCTGTATCGTGTACATGAAATCCTTGCATTGGTGTGGCCTCACCTGGAATATTGTCTGCAGTTTTGGTCATCGTATAAGAAAGACATTAAGCTCCTAGAGACCATCAGAGGAGGGCAAAGAAGATGGTGAAGGGCCTTGAGGAAAGCTGTATGAGAAGCAGCTGAGGGCACTTGATCTGTGCAGCCTGGAGAAGAGGAGACTGAAGGGAGACTTTATTGCAGTTGCAACTTCCTTATGAGGGGAAGAGGAGGGGCAGGCACTGCCCTCTTCTCTGGCGACCAGTGATAGAACCCGAGGGAATGGCCTGAAATTGTGTCAGGAGGGGTTTAGATTGGGTATTAAAAAAAGGTTCTTCACTCAGAGGGTGGTTGGGCACTGGAACAGGCTGCCCAGGGCAGTGGTCACAGCACCAAGCCTGACAGAGTTCAAAACTGTGTTTGGATAATGCTCTTGGGCATATGTGTGACTCTTGGGGATGGTCCTGTGCAGGGTTAAGGTTTGGACTCAATAATACTTGTGGGTCCCTTCCAACTCAATATATTTTGTGATACCACTCAGAATAGGGAGTTATCAGAACCATGATCGACAGTTCTCTTAAACCATTGGCTCAAAGTCCAACAGATGCCAAAAAGAGAAGCCAACAATAAAATGCTGGATATCATCAAAATATGAGAAGGGACATAAAATGTAATGTAACTATATAAGTACATGAAGTACTCTCCATACCTGGAGCATATAGCAGAGTCAGAAAAAAGTAAGAGAAGAACAAATAAAATTATTCAAGGCATGTTGCAGCTGTCTTGACAGAGAGACAACCTAACTACTTAGAACTAGGGTTACCTGCTGAAACTCACAGCACCTGGAAGCACTAAGGAAGTTCTTCTTTGTGCAATGGGTAGCTTCCTGCCAGAGTTGGAGCAAATAACGTGTAAGAAGAGATTAAACAAAACAATGGAAAACCATGTTCAAAAGGAGATACTAAAGGGGATAGGTGGGGATGCAACCTCTATTGTCCCTCACTTGATAACCGTGGATGTTAGGGCAGCACATCACAGTTGGTGATAAAGCCAAATGTCTTCTCCTATTGTGTATACTTATATATGAACATATGTATTTGTGTTTTCTTTCCAAAAAATCACATATACACTTTAGGAAATTCAGAAAATATGAGTTTAAGCCATGCATACGCAGACTTCCAAGACATTTTGGGTTATTTTCTACCATTAAATGGCAATTAAATTAACAAATACAGAAACATATATAAAAAGTTTATCTGAAATTCATAATTACAAAGTTTTGCTCAAGAGGCCTGCTTTTAAAGGTTATTTTCAGAACACTAAAAACACCATAGTATTGTCAAGTCAAAATAATCTGAATGTTTTAAGCTAATTTGAAATGTTTTTAAACAATACACATGCCTGTTATTTATAGAAAATGTTTGGCTAAAATCAGAGAAAAATATTCAGGAGACAGACACTGTTCAAAACCAGTAAACATTATCATTGTATCTCCCAATTTATTTGCCACAGATTATGGAACTCATTCTAAACTTCTTGTTTTAAAAGAATTTTAAATAGAGGAAACTGACACTCTCCAAAATGTTTGTCATTAAAGGTAGGACCTATATGATTTAATTTTACTGCTAAAAATATTCCACATACAAAATAGGGTCTTCACTTATTCAAGAAGTGTTTTACCTAAAACTTCCCATAGTACTCAACCCCAACATTTTAAAACAGTAACATATGTTAAACAGCTTGTCAGAAAAAAGGGGGGATACTGACAAATATAAACCAAAAAAAACTTTTTTAAAAAAGTCACCCCTTTACTTCTCTGTAATACCTCTGTAAATCTGTCTTGATTTTTGCTCATTTAATTCTTGCTGCAGGATTCACCAATCCCTTGATGCCTGCAAATAACCCTAGTTCGTGATTCTAACTAGGACTCTTACACAGAAATGTCCACAGAAAGTGCTTTAACTTAATAATCAACCTGCTGTTTGATGTGTTGACATCTCATGAGATGTCACAGAGATGAGAAATAGTTTCACACTGACAGCTTCACTCAGGTTCTGTAAGAAAAGAGAAAACTGCATGGTGGTGTGGTTCACAGATACCAGTGATTTGGGCAGACCGGGTCATGTCCAACAATACAGAAATTATACCAAGTTTGAATAACTTTTAGAGAAGTAATTAAAAACTAAATCATACAGAGACTGGCATACAAAGTATTTTCATGATAGCACTAATCAAGTTGTGTATTGTGCTAGAGCTTTACTCATGTGATCAAGATTTCTTCTAAACACACATCTTGCAAAAAAGGCTTTACAGAAAGCAGCTGATGTGCAGAAAACTGATGAGTAACCGGGAAATGTGCCTGCAGCTGAAAGTATTAGTCTTCATGCTTGATGGTACTTTTGGGTTTATTTTTTCCTATGCTCCAGACGGAGGAAGTCACAACCATTCTGAACTTTCCCATACATAATGCACATGTAAAAAGACTGAGGGCCAAGCTTTTCCACTCTGTCACTCCCTTAGCAAGACAAGATTACTGAGACCACTTAGAATTATGACCCTCTCAGTCTCCTGACATAGATCTGCATGATAAAGTTCTCTGTCGCTGGCCACTACTGGTCTTTCACAAGTTACACCAAACATCAGATCACTTGGCTAAAGAACAAGTTTTTGTCTAGGCCTCGGATACATAACAAAGCTCTCCAACAGGTGCAGCTGGGAAAGTCTTACTCCAAACAGCCATCAGTCAAGATACCTTGCTTCAAGAATCACAAACAGAGGTTCACAAGTTTGATTCGGTCAGTAAAGGAACTTGTGATATTTATATACTTGTTCCCACTGGCTACTAATTAGTAGTTGTCAGAAAGGCAGAAACTTTTAACATCAGCAAAAATTTGCAGAATCACATTTTTAAAAATTTCACCTAGCTTTTAAAGCCAGCTCTAAACACACCATTATAAGAAGGAATATAAAAAAATGCAAAGAGCACTTATCTGGTATCACTTACAGCAAGAAAAAAGCAGAGTTACTCTGCAAAATCAAGAAAAGTGTTGTATCAAGAGAAACAATACATCAAGGTAAGCAGGTGACATGCACTCAAAAGGCATTGGGGGGGCTACTTCTAATATAGGGAGTTTGTGCGCACTTGAAGCAGTACCACTTGTTCAAATGTACTCTTTGGGTTAGTCTTATCTTAGGAGTTAATAGGGAATTAATCATCTGTACACCAGGGGAGAGTGGTTTGATCAATACTGAAAGTATAACCTTCACTGAGGCAACACATCTAATAAGTACATCTTGAATAAAATTCCTTCATGCACTGACTCATCTTTCTTAAAACACTAAACCAATAAGCATTAGAATCCGTTTGGAGTGAGGGTGATCTCAGCAACACTTCTGACTGTTCTAACCAAAGTGTACCCATCTATACATCCCCAGATATGCAATAAGCACATCTAATACATTATTAACACAGAGTAAAAATAATAATGGATCAAGAATTAAACTTTCATGAGCAATATGAAAGTCTAGTGTTGTGCCTATATAAACAAAATCCAAAGAAAACAAAACAAAAAAACTTCCAACAAATCCAAAACCCATATTCATCTAAATTAACAAAGAGATTTAGAGACATCCTTCTCATGCAAAGAACTACAGGAAAAAGATCATTTTACGGTTTGAAGCTTTGGACTGTGAAAATGAAGTAAATAGTATTGGATAGCTATGATTTTTACAGGATTAGATTAATTGAAGCATTCTAAGAGTTATTAGATCTAAAAACTATGATGTCATTTCAAAGATCTTATTTGATTCATTCTCCCTTTTATATTTTTCTTTTATTTTTAACAGCTGAACAGGGTCTAAAGTTGGAGTAAAAGACTGGCAGGAAAAAACCCTGCTATATTTAGTATATACCAATGAATTTTACAAACATATAGGTAAGTTATTACCTAAGTTATCTATCCAGTAGTCAGAGGTTAACCCGTTGATTTACTTGCCCTGTGGCCTACAACTGCTTCTAATAAACTCTAAGAAAGCCTCTGGTGCACCTCTTGTATTATGGAATGGCCAGGGAAAAAGAAAGTGTAAATGTTGAAAGTCAGTGGTTTGCAAATCAGAAAGACAATAAAGCAGCAAGATTTTACTTTCACATCTTTGCAAAACTATTTCAACTAGCACAGATTGCTTCAGCGGGACTGATTTAATGTAGGGAGCTGATTTGCTCTGTATTTTTTTATGGAATAATTAGAGAACAGAGATAACTAAGACATAATGCTTCTCCTAATTCAGAGGAAGCACTTGGTATCTACTTGGTTTGTCATACCAATGATGCAGTTTAGAAACACTTCATTTCATTAAAAAGCTCACCACTTTTGCCAGACCCTCTGGCACTGAGCACCAGACAACTATTTCCAAGTGCTTACCAAGAAATACTGCTCTGGATTTCTATACAGCTTCATTCCCTTATTAATTTCTGTATTTATTCATGCTTGACACAAACTGAATGTTGACAAAAACATACAAGAAACATATTTGTAAGTAGTAGTACAAAGAAATGAAACAATAACAGATTTGCCCATGTCTTGAGATGTTTGAGAGCAACCATTGGCAAGTAATCCTGGAGACTGAAATTAAGGTGTCTGATCCATCACTGGGAATAATTACTTTGGGGAAACTGGGGCCCTGTTTGAAGACCGTGGTATTGTGCAAGGACATATAAAATGCTCTTTTAGAAGCCAGGAAAACAACAGAAACTGAGCTCTGTGTCTTAAATCAAATAATGAAGTGTTAATTGAACTGAATTGTAAATTGTGGTGATTTACCTGCCTCTATATTAACAGCTAAGGCAAGGCAGGAAACTCTGAAAATAGTGTGGAGTAGACAATCTAAGGAAGGAACTACTATGGCTATCTGAAAAAAAGAAAGCTATTCATGGTCATGAATCGATGATTGTAGGTAGTAGAGACAAAGACTTTGCCCTCACAACACCTTGGGTGACTCAGATTTACTGTACAAACTGAAAGAGTTTCATGCCAGAGAAAAATGTCTGGACTGTGTGTAAAGTAGGAAGAAAGAAGCACTGTTGAGGAGGTTTAATAAAGTGTAATGGGTAAAAATGGACTTGAAAATTGGATTGTTGAACATCACCGTTTACTGTTTCAGAGAAATGCATGCATCAGAACAATATTACTTCATTGTCTCCTTGTATTTTATTGAAATTTTTGTTACCTAATATTCAAATGATCTCTGTGGTAGTGCTGTTTGGGAAAAGGGTAAGCAGAGATTTCAACAAGAAGCTCACAGTATTTGCAAATGCTAAGATGACTACTGCAAGCCTCTAAGCACCCCTCCTTGCGTGGGTCGTTTGTTCTCATGAGACAAATGCCACTAGGCGCACGTGCTCCTTTTCTTCAAACAGTTATATTCATGTTTTAAACATTTATAATCATTGCTGTGTACTTGTTCTTAAATATTCAGTTGTCCCAAACAAGATTCTTTAATGCACTCTTGAGAAGGGCTGTGGCTGAGTTGCACAGGTGCAAGATGCCCAGCCAGCAAGTCAGCCACAACCCACGAGCAGTTCAGACCAGGTTTAATCACACAATATTTTCAGACTAGCAGAGACACCTTCAGCTACATCAGGTTGCCCAGAGCCCAGTTTCCCGGGATGGGCATCTACTACCTGCGAAACCTGCTCCAGGTTTTACCACCCTCATTGTAAAGAACTTCATCCTTATAACTAATCTAAATCCTGTGGCTGTGTTACAGCACAGGCAAGCAGGTCATGCTGCAATAGCAGATGCTGGTTAAATTGAATTAGCCAGGAAGAAGAGAGCACTTCCATTGATTCTTTCAGGTACACAGACACATGTGGCTCACAGGCCTGGGAAAAACAGAGCTTGCTACAATGAGGAGGACTGTCAGCGCCTGCCATTAATAGGGTGGGGGGTTTATTTGCAATGACATGAGGAAGCATCTGTCTGTACTGCAGGAATAGATAAGGGAGCACTGGGGTAATTTAAGAGTGACCAGTTACAGAGAGAAGATGCACAAGCTTCAAGCAGGCACATGTAAAGCACCATGTAGAGATGCGATTACATTGCATACCATTATTTGTGAGTGCCTGGAGGTATCTACAGTTTCATATAGTCTGAAAATCTTGAAAAAAAACTAGCTGAACTAAGCCATGTAATTCTATTATGTAGGAAACAAAAATGGAAAGTAAAATCTTAAATGGAGGGAAACAAATAACAGCAGTCAAAACTATTTTGTTTTTAAATATTGGAGCTGAAACTAGTAATAAAGGGAAAATTAAATGTCAAAAGACTGTTATCCTGACAGAGCCCCATCTAATAGTGTTTTCAAGCCCACTATTAACTTCACTACCTTGTGCTGTGAAGAGCTTGGCTTGCCAAGCTGAGGTTCATAAGTGCAGTAAGTGATGCAATGTCCTTGTTTTCTCAGCAAACAGGTGATAAATAACAATTATAATTTGCTGATAACTCTGAGCCTCTCTCTTTTTAGATCTTGTATTCTGCATAAACTGATTTCATACTTAGAAGAGAATTTTCAATAAATCAGTCAACAAAATATGGTCTCGTTACTGTAATCTTTTAGCTTTTAAGCAACTTTTCTATTTTTTCCCTATTTCAGATAAAGACTGAATTATGTAAATAATATCACATTTATGCTTAACAGTGAGTTATACACACAGGGACTTAACCTCCACTGAAAAACAAAAGACACTTAAAATTCAAAGTCACTTTTCGGAAAGCTGCAGAAACTATTTTATGTTTTAAAAATGGGACTAAAGTAATTTGTCAACTGTATTACAATGAAGGCCAGAATTAAAAAATTTTAAAAACAGCTTTAATTCATTATTTCTCTGTTTACTGAACAGGAAATGTCTAAGGCTTGACTTTCACTTTGGCCTTATCAAAGGCACATGTCACTCAAAAGCTGAAAGACTGCAACAGGAGGAGAGTTATTTCAATAACTGCCAGCAGCATGTACATTATAGGAGAGATCAGGACTCTACCCAAGTGCACACTGTACATTCAAATCATAGCAGTTTTGAGAATACTGAGGACATGTTTTTCTCCTTCCCTTGAGGACTGAACTAAATATCCTCTACTACTTAGAAGGGCAAGAGTGTTGAAAAATATATTCATTTACACTCAAAAAATATGCGTTCTCTTTCTTTTAATCATCCACAAGTTCGAAAACTTCTCTTTCTTTCAACAGCATTTTTTAAACAGTTGAAACTTGGTAATGAGGTTAATGCACTTAAGGAAAACACTAGAACATTAAATGTGCTATTTCAAAGAGGGTTATTTCAATGCTGATTAGTTTCTTTAAATACAAGTCCCAAACTTGCAGAAAATGAGCCAACATTACTCACAGGCAGAAAGGAGTTGAGGCCCCCTCATTGCCAGTATCACAACATTCTTGATTTTGTTCAACCAGAATCTTTAATACGACATCTCAAGGCACCTCTTTGAAACTTACACTCGTTTTGCAAAATCTGTATGCCTGGATACATAGGAGCCATGCATTTCACATGATCAAAAGGCCACTCCAAAAACGTATATTTGCATCAAGAAAGTCTTAGAGTGGAATGAAAGTACACCTCCATCCCCACCAAATCTCCCTTAAATAAGTGACCAGCATTTAATGTCCATTTAGACTTGAATCTGAACACACTTAAACAGTGCAGCTCCACACAATATAGAAGTGTTGCTTAGAACAGTCTCCAGATTCAGATCTTGAGGTAAAGACATCCTCCTTTGCTTGCAGAGATTTAACCCTGAGTGTGTCAGCTATCCCAGTCTGATGGCCCACAAGCCCTCTTGTTCACTTTCTAGCTGCACCACCCCCCCTCCCACCCAAAGCTGTGCCTCTGTGAAGAAGGAAGAGCGTACAGGACACTGATTCACAGAGGATGGATAACTCTTTTGCTGCTTATCCAATGACAAGATGATGTGAAAGACTGAAATATAACTTTGGCAATGGACTCAATGCTTTTTTTAAGCCAAATTTCCTGATAATTGGGTTATACACTCAGGTTTATTTTTAGGCCATTCTAATGGGCTAACACATCTTTGATTACCTTCTGCAGAGATGAGAATTGAACGTATGATCTAATCTCTAGGATTTTGTCTAAAAGAGAATGGTACCACCATGTTACCAGTGTTTCATTAACAAAGAAGGGTGTGAGCTTTTCTTCATTTTCAAGACCAAAGCACAGATAGTCCCTTTCAAGGTTTCTGAGACTTCTGGTCCTCTTTTACCATTGCCTTAAAAAGGCAGAATTTGACACCCAACACTGTAAAATTGTCATACAACTTTAATCTTAATCCTCACCACTCCCCCCACCTCTTTCCAAACTGCGTGGGGTCCCAGACAGCAAGTTCCTCATTTTCAGGGCCAGGTGTCTATAAATTTAGCACTTCCATACCTGGTCCAGCTCATGTCTCATTCATGTAGTAGGATGATGTAGCAATAACAGATGTTTAATACTACCCAGCTATAAACTGACACAACTGTACGCATAATACTTCTGAAAAGGTTTCAGTGGCTCCCCTTTGTTCTGTTCACCATCTTCAATCAGCCCTGTCCAGGCTTACAAGTAATGCCTTCCAGAACCATGTAAATCCTGAGATTAAGAAACAGCAGTTTCTGTCTTTGTCCATTATTACTGCGTTATTTTACAGTATGAAATCAGAGCCTGACTTTATTAGATTCTCTCCTTTGCATCCCATCCCTCCTTCAGAGTGGGAGTGAGAGAGAACAAGACAGTAATTAAAAAAAAAAACAAAAAAACAACAACAAAAAAAAAAAAAACAAACAAAAAAACCCCAAAACCAAAACCCACAACCTAAAAATCAAAATTATAAATCTTCCCACTGTTACCTGCGTGAATTCAGACTTTACCAAGTGGAAAAACATATTTTGAAACACAGTCAACATTTGGAATCTTAATGCTTGTCCTACCTTTATTTCGGTTAAAGGTTCTAACTGCAGGCATTTGCGTTTTTTGTCCTCTCCAGCTTAAGAAGTTGTCTGCTGTATGCTTGTTACATCAGCCTTACTTTGCTGAGCTACTGAGTTCCATTACACACACAAAAGTACAGTATCACCTCATAAACCACTTTCAAGCTTCATCATCCGAGTAAAGATATGACAAGGCTGTTTATCAGTAGGTAATAAGACAGATAATTTAACTGTACAAGCTCTAATTGGTCTAATTCACTAACTGACCTCTCACCACTTGATTCACTAGTACAATTGAGCTCTGATAAAGCCTTTAATTGTAAATTGCACACAGCTGTGAGCTGCTTCTCACGCTGGCACAAAAACACTATCATCGACTGTTTCATCTCTGCGACCTGCTAATTTGGAGCATATGTAACTGTTTTTAATGCTGAAGGCTTGACATACCACAAACAGCAGATGTTGCAGCTGCCCCTGAGACGCTTTATTTAATTCAATTACGTCTTTTGGAGATATGTAAAAAAGCTAGGCAAGATGAGAGAGGGCAGGAGAATGTTAAAAATGGAGCCCCTGGTTGAGGCCCAGGTGGCTCGATAGGCAAATGATTGGGTGAATGTCTAAATGATCTTTTTAATTGAGTAGACTGACGGCTAATCAGGGTCATGAAGTGTTATCACACTGATGAGCTGAGTGGAGCCCTGGGCTGCTCTGCAATTAATGCTGCTTTTGTGAAAGGAGAAAAAAGGAAGATAATGTATACCATCTGGCAATTGTTTATGATAAAAGCAGCAGTTTGCTACAAATTCAAGTTAAATGCTATTCATAACATTATTTCTTCTGCTGCTATGAAGGGCAAGGACATAGAGCCCAGGCCTTTGTCTGACTTTCTCATTCTCTTTCAACAAGCAAAACATTCATTTGCTTCCACGTGTGTTATTATTAATTATTTGCCTGCTTGCTAATGTATGGCCCAAATGACGCTCTATTTGAAATGTCATGAATAAGTCCAGCAATCTACGCTTTGGATGATTCATGCCAAAGCATAGGATGAGGGGAAAAACAAAGCTAAGGTCTCAACTTGGAGCTAAAACCCAGAGAAAATAAGTCAGTTGTTTTGGTGGTGATGGGTACCCATCCACCTGCCCCCTTCCCACTCCCACGCAGTTTCATTTTAAAGAGCTTGAATCTTTGAAAAACACACTGAAAGGTTCAGAAAAGAGAATGTTTTAGAGAAGAAGGGGTGAAATAGAAGCCTGTGAATGCCTGTGGAAAAGGTTTTACACAACCTAAGAAGGCTGAGTTTTACAAAAGGAAAAAAAAACAGTTAAGCAGCAAGTCAGGGGTGTTCTTAGGACTTAACTCTCTACAAAGGTAAGAAGTAGGCAAATACTGATGATAGCATAACACTGAGCTAAAAGCTACCATCCCTGTAAGTAGAATACTATTCTGCAATTAGGCAGAAGGACATGACAAGTGGGGAAAAAAAAAATCCAGCCCATTCTTCTTTATCTTTTAAATCAGTTGCAAGCTGGAAATAGTACTGCTGGGGACCTCCTTAAAGAGGACAATCAGCAGTCAAGTTAGGAAAATTTAGCAATATATAGTGTCATGTCTGACAAGAAGATAAAGCCTTGGCTTAAAACTTAGATGTTAAGAATTTACTTATCGCTTACAGATTAGATGTGAAAATCAGGTCATTCAGATTCCTGTCACAAATACATGGCGTGTCCTTAAGAGAATCACTTAACTTGTATGTGCTTTGTCTAACAGAGATCTAACCCAATAATTCTTTAAAACAAGCAGTCAAGTCAAAGTTAATCAAAATCAGCAACTGTCTATTTTGAGTCCTCTTTAAAACTTATAGGGCTAGAAAGAGAGGCTGTCAGAAAAGTTGGAAAGAACTGGACTTTGTAAAGTTTCTTTATTTCTTGGTGTGCTGGCAGTACATTTTGTGCATTAGTATTTTCATTGTGTTTTATACCTTTTTACCTTGGGGCTGGATTTAAGCATCATGTAAATCTTAAGACATTTGCTTAGTTTTTCAGTTCTTTGGGCTACAGATGAATACACCACTTGTTACCTGTCATCACTTGTTATTTTCTGTCCTTACTAAGCACTGTGTACTGCAGATGTCTTATCAGTAATGTTTACAGAGACCACGTGTTTACAGAGTAGAGAAGATATGCTGCTTTAAGGATTACACTCAGCAGTTCTCATACTTAAACCATACTTTGAGACAAACTTCTAGCTATGTTTAACAGATGCGTATTATAAATATACACTGTAGATTCCTTAGCAATTTTTTACCTTTTCCCTACTCTTTCAGACACTGTAATATTCAGAAATGGTTGGGACACTTTCCTTACCCAAGGAAAGTTTTACAAGATTCCAAAAATTTTGTTGCTCTAAACCGGGAGAAGAACAACAAACACAAACAAAAAACCAAAAAAAGTAACAGCAGTCAAACTGCAAATAAAAGAGAATGAAAAAAGAAAAAAAGACTGATAAGTAGGAAAAGAAAATCAGCAGGAAAGTATAGTCTACAGCAGGATTTTGCCTGAAGAAGCTGAGAGAAGCTCAGTTATAGCTGACCTGACATGGTGCACGGTGCAGTGACACTACCCCCAAGTAGTGTAGGCATGAAAGAGAGCAGCAGTACTGGTAATCTATCAAACTGCAGCCCTCAGCACAAGTAAACCATGTTAAACCCTGTGTCAGCAACAGGCTTACACAACCATACTGCTTGGAGATTTTGATTAGTCCATGCTACTTTGTAGGCTGGCAGTGCTAAGGTACCCTCCACATGTAGACATCCAAAGAACCTCCCTGAGTTATTCATTAAACTCTGAATTATAAATACAAGTTGAAATGGTTGTGGAATGCTTTGTGAAATAAGGATACATCAAATGTTAGTCTGTCCCCAGGATCAGCTCATGGATTTAAACACCCTAAATGGGCCAGATGAAGTGTGTCGTGCATCTGTCTCTTTCTAGCTGGTCAGAAATCCTTGCCTTATTAAAACAGGTGCATACCATCTTGAAAAACCCAGTTTCAGTATCAAGAAACAAGCATATTCTGAGAAAAACATTCTTAAGAAAATTCCCAACTGTATCTTTTCAATGACAGCTGTTCACAAGGCTACTGCATCACCACGGTAGTGACAGAAAAGAGTTTTTTGTACTGAACAATTGAAGTAGAATATTGCCCTACTTTATTTTTTAATAAGGGCAGAATAAGAAAATACTAGGAAAAAATGCTGTGATAATAATGTGTTGTGAGTTTTGTTGGGAAGAATTGCCTGCTGAGGGTGTTTTGAAAGTACAGGTAGTTACAGATATAGTAGCAGGCAGCAGCTCTTGTTAAGACTATGGAGTTAGACAGAAACGTTACTACTAACACCGTGCTTTAGAAGACAGCTTAAAATAATACTCAAGATAGTCTTTGTGGCACTTTGAAATCATTGCATTAAGCTCTGAATTATGGATGAATGCTGCTTTATTTTAGTTTAATAAAGGTATCCCATTCTTTCTCTCACACTGGTATCAGACACAATAAAAAAGAAACATTCTTTCTAAGATTTAATATGCTATTTGAGTTCTCTTCTGCACTTTCCTATTCTCTTTCTGATTTTTCAGCTACAAACTAATGTAAAATCTTCACACATAAAAAAGAATTTGTGCTGACACTTCTACTTATTTCTGCAAGACTTTAGGGATCCTATATTTTATATACATTTAATGAGACAGCATATTAATTCTATTGTTTTAATATCATTATGATGTGACAGAGCTTTTTCCAGGATGAATAAGACTGCATGAATAACTGAACTTCATTTTGTTGACTGGACCTAAAAACAATATTATTTTTAGTGAACTAGATAATTTGTTTCAGCTCAAACAAATTAAGAAAAGGTAGAATGAGTCTACCTTGGCACCCTGAGCTGCCTTCTAGAAGTATAAAGCTGAATTCCAGGTCCAGAATCCGGGAATGTTTGAATACTTTGTAGAACTATTTAAATAGAAGAGGTTAAGAGAGAACTATCTTGAAATATTCTTTCCCAAGAACTTGGTTCACAGTTCTGTGATTGTGTAAATAGAGAGAAGGAAGAAATCCTCCTTCCTTCACCTCAGCTGAATAGTAAATATTTGGATTATGGGATTAAAAGCTGTTACCATAAAAAAGGCACAATCTGCTTCCTATTACTAGGAATAATATGACGTTGTCTTAAAAGTGAGCTTAAGGTGTTGTTTTGCCATATGGACTCACCTTTACCATACAAGTATCTCTGTTGAAGAGGAATGCAAAAATCTCATCTGAGCAATACATCTTATCAGCAAAAATATGAATACAGATTTACAGGATTATAGCATTTCATTGAAACAGCAATAACCATTCAAGTAGCTCTTAATGTTGTTTCTTGGAAGGCAAGCACCTTAGACCTTTATTAAAATCACAGCTTGGCACAACATCTTACAGGCTCTTTGAAAGAAAATGGATCTAAATAGTAATGTTAGCTTGCCCTCAGTTCAAAATTCAGTCTAGTCCATTTTGCTCCTTCCACAGAAATTGCATATGATCCTCAGGTGGTAGTACAACTAAAGGGCAAAACAGACTGTTTTGTGGCTTCCCTGAATAGTTTCTGGCATACTTTGCATATAGCTGGGGGGGAGAGCTGGACATAATCTACAACCCATGGAACTGTCCTGTGTGTTCATTGCGTGTGCTGTTGGGGCCCAAGGGCAGGAGAGAAAGCAATCCCCTGGGAAGGATCCTTCGTCTTTCAGTTCCAGTGTTACCAACAGCCACACGATATTCCTAAGTATTCATTCAGCCAATATTCTGATCCAAAACCTGCTCTTGCATTTGGCTATAGGCAGTGCCAGAGCATTATATGAGCAAGGTATTTCTGCTCCATAATAATTTTACCCAAGGGACTGAATTTCAGAAGCACAGCAATGTATGTGTGAAATCCTGCTAAACACAGTGCCTTCCCTAGACAAAAGCACAGGCAGGGAAACGTAAGGTAGGCTTACACTCCTACCGCGCTGAACATAATAAAGAAGACAAGATTTTTGTCATGTTTTCTTCCAAATTTACCTAGAAATGTGAGCACTCAAAGCAACCAGTAACGATAAATAGTGAGAAAAACTTTATCTAAATGGTTTTCAGTCATCTAACTTATTTTGTGTGGATAATATTCTGGAAATGCCTATGTTCCTCTCTTTCGTGTAGACACATAATTTCAGCCTACTTTAGGCTTCTAACTAGGATGTTATTCAGAACAACTATATTGGGTTACATGAATATTCCTCATGAGGTCAAAATCCAAAAAGACAACTTTAAGAAACCTTGGATGCTAAGTTTATATATTCATTGAATTAATTTAAATTAGGTGGAAAAAGGCCAATTATGTTTTTCAATGCAGTGTGCTATTCTAAAATAAATGCATGAATGAAAATATCCAGTTGTAAACACTGAGTGATATAACTCGGAACATCCTAATTGCTCTTGGAAACATGAGTCTCATACAGTACATATAAACTGTGTCATCATGACAAAAAGCACCCCTGAATCCTGGAGTTTTCTTCTGAGTTTGTTTTAAGTTTATGCTGAAATAAAAAGGAACTATTTTCGAAGGCGCAACAGATAGATGTCTAACTCCAGGCAAAGTCAACACCTGAGACAGTATATTATACTAAAATCTTGGGAAGATTTCCAAAGCCTCTAAAAAAAGATAGGCAGAATTCAACCACTGATATCTAAGTGCGGTTTTGTAGCCTATGTAAGACAATTCAAGAATGTTCTTCTGCCAGAAAGGCTATTCCTGACTTCCTGATACCTCACAGCCATATATTAAATCTTTCTTGTGCTGGAGAAAAAGCTAAAAAGAGGTTTTTTTGTGGAATTATTTTTCAAGTGGTCTAAGTTACAGAAAGGAAGGGGCATGTGGAGCAAGACAGGAGGACTGTGACCTTAAATTACTTTTAAGGTTGAAGAGAGCAAAACAGAAGATATAAATTGTAGTGACTGCTTACACTTAAAGATCAAAATTCCTATGCCTCTTCACCCTAGTTAGTTCATTAGAGAGGCCATTAAGTATATGTTATATATAGTAATAAGATACTAAGCGTATATATAGTATCTGTAGATATACTTGAAGCTTTCTGGCTATTGCAAGATGATGTGGACACAGCTACATAAATAGTTTGAATTTAATACTTAGAAATCAAAGTTCTCAACACAGACATAGAGCATTTGCTGAAATACAAAGCATATGTTTTTTAAATCACTTAGAAAAAGGAGAGAGCAGACAGAAGGATCTGAAATACTCATCAGTGCCTACTGAGAAATTTCATGCCATGTTGCCATGTTGCCATGTTGCCATGTTTCTATGTCTATCCCCAATTCTTGGGTACACTGACAATTTCTCCAAAGTGCCTACTTACATTTTCATGTGTCATACCTTTTAAAACTGACCTTTACAATTTTTTAGGAAAAAAACCCCAACCAAGAAAAAACAAACAAACAAACAGCCCCCCCTCAATTGTTAAAAAAATTTCCTTTTGATTTTTTGCCCTATTCTGCAAGGCACAACAATGCTCAGAATATTAACTTACAAGACCTCATAATGCAAAAGAGGTTGAAAAGTTTCTCCTCACTCTTTTCAAAACAAGCTTATTAATTTTCAGTTCAAACAAACCTAAATTTTAGTTTCCTTCCACAACAATTTCAAAGGATTTTTTTAAAGGGAAAAAAGCCCCCAAAGAAATATCAAACCATAACGTTTTCTTTAACTCCAAACTGCATTTTTGTTCCCCCTCACTTCTAATTCAGAACTTCAACCTCACCAGGGCAAAAGAACAATCTGTTTCTCCACAAAGGAGGTCAGCCTAAGGTCATTCCCATAGAACACAGAATTTCAAACTGTTTGCAAGGAACCACGGGTCAAATAGCTCCATGACAGGCTGAGCAAGCTGGGGCTGTTCATCCTGGAGAAGAGAAGGTTACGTGGAGATCTCAGGGCAACCTTCAGGCATCTGAAGGAGCTGACAGGGAAGCTGGAGAGGGACTGTTTGTCAGGAACTGTAGTAATAGCACAATGGGTACAACTGAAAGAGAGGAAATCAAGGTTAAATATTAGGAAGACATTTTTGGCTGTGAGTGTGATGAGATACTGGCATGGTTTGCCCAGGAAGGCTGTGGAAGCCCCAACCCTGGCGGTGTTCAAGGCCAGGTTGGGTAAGGCCTTGAGATACCCGGTCTAGTGAGAGATGTCTCTGCCCATGGCAGAGGGGATGGGGTTAGGTGATCTTTAAGGTCCCTTCCAATCCTTAACATTCTATGTTTCTAAAAGGGTAACTAAATTTTATGAAGCTGTCAATAAAATAAATGATCACATCTTCCTTCCCTGAGAAAGGGTATATGTTTGAAGTAACTGCTGTTTCAGCACCTCTGTTCTGCCTTTTTAAATCTAAAATTCCATTCTATATACCTTAGATAAAGTTCAGATGCAGATTACTTTCTTATAATTTACCAGAAATTCTGGGAAATTTTTATTAATACTGACTAGGAATTAAATTTTAGTGTCAAAAATATTGCTGAATATAAATAGAGTGCATACACTGCTAACAAGATTGCAAAGTAGTTCCTATAGGCAACTTACATTTTCAAATAGAAGTGGGAAGAAAGAAACCCAGGGCTTGATTCTGGTTTATGTTAGCATACAAGATCCCCTGTGTATTCACTATTCTTTCCAGGAGGGTGAACACAATACCAGATTACAACAACAGAAAGCGGTATCAACGCAGTCTGATGCTCCTTGGAAAAGGAGTATAATCAGGATCTCTGAGAACGCAGTTTTCATGATTCTCTTCCAGAAGAGACCACTGGGGGAGGTTACCCAAGGTGAGGTTCCACGGGGTCCACTGTACATATACCAGTATTTGCAGAGGGCAATCAAGCCCAGAGCCTGCACTTGTACTGTGGTATTTCTTGCCCAGAAGAAATATCCACACTCACGTATGGATTTGTTTGCAGACCACGGAAGTTTAAATAACATTTTAAAATTACTTTGAAGGAAAACAAGTGAACTTTTAATGATAAATAACTTCTGTGAGATTCTCTGTATTTATACTACTCAGTTCCATGCAGAGTTAACAACAAAGGGCTTGAACAGTCTGCAGCATACTATGGTCTATCACCCTGCAAAGGTCGCAGTGGGAACCCAGTTCTGCTCTGTGCCTCCACCAACCACTTGGCACAAGTTTGGCTGGCCTCCCGCCCTCTCCCCTTCGTCATCCTGCAGTCTGGGGATGCACGGTCTGTGATGGTGAGAGAGCTAGCTCATACTAATGAACCCTCCTTATCATGCTGCTCTTATGCCTAATTCATCAGGCACTTTAGAGAGTGATCAACTCATCAACAGCCACACAGTGAATTTTTTAGCACAAGGCTGGTGTATGCTCTATTTTCTGTGCACCACTGTGGTTAAAGACACCGAGTTGATGAGTATATGATGGTAGATGAAAAGTTACAAATACCTCTGCTTACTGACCCACTGTCTATTGGACTCTTTTTCCATTATTAACAATATTGAAGTTTAAAAAAAGTGAAAAGAAAAGAAAACAAAAGAAAACAAAAGAAAACAAAACAAAACAAAACAAAACAAAAAAAAACAAAAAAAAAAGAGGGGGGAGAAAATTGGAAATAAGGGCATGTCCTGACGAGCATTTTTTAGGAAAAAAGTATAATCTCTTGATCTGTATATTACAATGCATTTAAGACAATGAGAGATTTCCTGAACCCTTTCTTACTTTTCTGAAAAGTTTTGAGTACACTACCATTGAGATTGCATATGCATATGTCAATCCCTTCTATGTATCCTATTCTTCTTTTTACCCAGTACCCACCAGTTTGGTCTCTGCTGTGCTCTGATTCTCTGGCATTCTTTGAAAAGAGACTCACAATCAGCAACAAATGGAGGGTGCTGCCAAATGCAGAGGTACACGTGTGCACGCACATACGCACCGGAAGAGAACAAATTTTCCCTCAGTTCTCCTTTACTTACTGGCTCTGGATCTCACATATAACTATAGTAGCTCTTGGATCTTCATATTGAATTTTGAAAGTTTAAACACTTCATTGGTTGATTCAGTCTCTTTCCTATCAGGAATAACAACCTTTATTAACTGTTCATTAGAGAAAAAAAGACACTAAAGCACCGTCAATCTATATTGTCAGTCTATATTAGGAAACTAATCTGATTGAGAGTGAAAACAATATAATGTCAGAAAGAGAAATAAAAATTATATCTGTTGCATGTCTTGTAGACACCCCAATGAATCTTTTAACTGCATAAGAAACGCTGGATTTACCTTTGGCTTTTGCAGTACAACAAAACTCTGATTAAAAAAATAATAATAAAAAAACAGTTAACAAAGCTATGTCAAATCTTATTAAATAATATCCCTGTCCTGAAAAAAACCAACAAAATCCCCCAGCCCTCACAACACAACATCAACTTTTGCCTTTATGAATTACATTTGATTCTTAACTTTGTCTTTAAATGTTCCTATTCTTTAGTAGATTAATATATTGTTTTTTGCCATTGTGGCTGTCTAGCACAGCATGGCCACAGCTTTTCTGGGGATAAACTTTAAGATGCACACTTCCCTCAGGGTGCGGAGCAACCTCTGATGTTCATACTTTAGCTGTTTAGCACTGACAGACAAGGAAAAGTTTGAGGTCCAAAGTATTTCCAGCTTGCTATCCCACCTTGTCACACCAGGAAAGAGTATTCATGAAGTGCTTATCCTCAGATGGACAGGAGTTTCAAACCTGCCAGGCCTGTTTGGGTTTGTAAGATGCTAAGATATAAACATACATACATACATACATACATACATACATATATATATATATATATATATGCAATTTATGACTTCTTATGTGAAGATATTTTAACAACCTTCAGACAGGGTACAAGTAAAGCACCCAAAGACCAACCTGACAGAGAACCAGATCCCATTGATGAGGACTTGGGTTTCTGAAGATGGATGACATGGTCAGCGATGCTGACTGACCTTACAGAACTTCCACTCAGGCTCCTTTGAGGTCTGGGTATCCAAAATGACCAGCCTGTTTTTCCACTTGTTAAGCAGCGCTTGACTTTCCACTGAGTCTGAATTCGAGTGCGGAAACATGAAGATTTATTTGGTAACTTTGTCAAAACTTTACCTGAAGTTAAAATGATGGGACCCTCTGGTCAGCTCTAGATATCTGAATCAAAAACCAAAACAACATAGCCATAGTCACTTGAAAACTAAGATTCAAAATCCAGTTTATATTCTGAAAGGGTTTGGATTTGGGGCACTAAAAACCCAAGTGGTTTTCAAACTGTCCGTGCAAAATGAAGTAACTAGTTTCTGTCAGATTTTATTTGGGACCTTTCTTTATTGTTCAGCATAACCTAGTAACTACTGATCTATATGAATTTTGTTTGTGGCTTTGTTTGTTTCACTGCAAAGTTTACATTATGCTGTGTTCTCTGTAATTTAAAAGCCTTGATCACATTTATAAATACAGGAATCTTCAGGAAGACGTTTCTGAAGACGATAGATACAAGAATATAAGGGCCTAAAAAGAAAATCTGTTACTAGTTTTATGTGTCAGGCCTCTCTCAATATGTTCTCCAAAACCAGAAATAACTTTATATAATTTTGTCTGTAGCAGATCTAAGCAGAAGCACAACTGTTTGCAAAAGTTGAGGAAAAGCATTTAAGTCTACTTGGCAACATTTCAGTTCTTTACAAATCTATTACATGAAAAAAATCTCAGCTCCAGGGAGCTAGGCTATTGTACCTGAACTGGAAGGTCTGACCCAGATATGAATTGTACCTATTATGTAGAGACCATCAATTGACAAACATTTGAAAGTGTTCAGACTACTGACACCAGTAATATATAAAAAAACCCCTATTCTCACAAAAACATATCATAATATGTCTGGGATACAGCAAAGAAGTTATTGCTTGTCCATTGTGAACAGACATTTTCAAGTATCTTGCAGTTTTTGCTTTGTTTTGTAACATTTAGTGGAATTCAAAAAACCATCTGGTTCTCAAAAAAAAATGCTTCTTTTAAAGAACATCTAAAAAGTTATGCAATGATTTTTTTTAAGCTGTAAATGAAGCAGGTTGAGTGGGTTTCAGACAACAGTGGCTGTATTTGCTACAGATGAGCTTTCACTAGTGTAACAACAGCAGTGTGAATGAAAACCAGATCTACAGGAGAGTGGGGCAGAGTGTCAGGGAGAACTAGGAGATGTGGGCTAAGGAGGAAGGACCAATGTTTTCTTCTTTAACAATCGGATTTGGAAAATGGACCCGAGTCTGCAAGCTGAATTGATTCATAGGTTTTACATGTGTAAATCAGAGGCTCACGTGATTAACAGAATACACAAGCTCTGACCTCCATGCCAAATTAAAACAGGTGAAAATCTGCCCCTTACATGGAGTTATTGTTAATGCAACATGCCTTGTGCCCGCATTGAACTTGGTGCATCAGCCTGGGTCATACTCCAATGAAACATCAGTTTTTATTTACTTCAGTTCAGGGTGGAGTTAAACAAGTCAGAGGAGTCTTTCCATTGATTTCTAGAAGATTTTTTCCAATATTTTCTGAAATACCACAGATTTTGTGTTGTGGTGTATAAGGCAACTTAAGGTAAAAATACCTCATTTTGATGGTATTAGCACCATTCTTACGAATAATAGAAGAAAATTAAATTTCTGGAAAAAATACCCTCTCTGAATTTTCCCCTGTGTAAATTCCCTGGCGGCAGCCTCAAGCAGAGCAAGAGCTGTGTGCTTTCTATGCAAGTACTATCAAGCACTACAAATGTTCAGCTTAGAACTGTCAAGCCACACATAAAATATTGATACTTCACATTGGCAGGGTTAATACAGTGTTATTTTAATTGCAAACACACTGTGGGTGATTAGTCAAACTTGGTCCATCTTGAATTCTAAGATAAAGATGCCTTCTGGCTGGACCTCCTATGCAATTAGCACTATGACCCTCATGTGGTCTTTGTTATTAATGTGATTGGTATAATATGAGTATTAGATATCATTCATTAACCTGTTGTGAACCATCTCAGAAACCATCTTTGAATAATAGACTACATTCCTTTTTCTAAATCCATTTACTAGTAGGGAAAGTGAAAAGGATGAAGACAAGCTTTCTCCATTACACTGACTGGTATAGTGTTAAGCAATATATACTGCATGAAATTATGAAAGAGCAAATTAAATAACAGGGCATATCTGGCTTATTAGTAATGGATGATCAGGTGCTCATTATGTTGAATTTCCACCCTGCTCAGAAGATGAATGTACACGCCAGAACAGAAATATGCTAACTGACCCTGCCTGAAGATAAACTAATGCACATCTGGAAGTTCACTGCTTTGCCTGCTCACTACTGTTTTTGTTGTCTTT
>VWZG01002119.1:0-114122 GCA_013396735.1 Grallaria varia
CTGTTTTCAATCCCCTCCCCCTTTCATAAGGTATGGCTTCCTTTAGCTTAGCTTAGGTATAAGGTGTCATTTTTTGTTGCTTAATGTTCCATAGGAAGGTGAAATTTCTCAGTCTTTCCTGTCCTTCCATGGTGCTAAACTCTCTGGATAATTTTCTGAGGAACTGGCACAGCCTCTGAAATGGTGTCTGAAAGGATGTCTCTAAATAGTAAAGACTTGTTTTAGTACTGCCCTTGTTTGAGGTTTTGTGAAGTTTGCAGTTAAAAGGTTAGTAGTGGTATACCTAAGGTCTTCCAGCCATATCCTCTGTCACTGATGTAGTCAGTAATATATTTAGTCATCTACACCTTCTTAATATTGATCAAAATTATTCGTAATTTGGGAGTAATTGATAGCTGCACTGCTGCTTCACTAGCAGTGTTTGATATCTCCTGCTAGTTTAAATACTTTAAAAATACATAAATATGAGTGTTATTCAAAAGAAAACCAAATATTTTAATATTCTGATTGACAAGAGTATTACAGATAGGTAGGAAGCTTGGTTATTAGAAACAGCAGCTGAAGTTCTTGATTGTTATGATTCAGTTCATTAATTTTAAGTCAGGTAGTGAAATCTTTTACATGTTAGACTAATTTTGGATAACATCTCTACCAAAACAAAACCAGTCAAACCAAATCAACCTATCAATGGCTGAAACCACAAATTTAATAATTTCACTAAAAATGTAATAGCAGATCTGACAGGGAAGGGTGCCTCTGAGTACGTTCTGTGCATACATACTTATAATCTGAAATAAAATGAAAGCAGTATTTTTCCTCTGACATCACCATTCTCTGCATCTAGAGAGTTTCATACTATTTCCACAGAATCAGTGTTTTAAAACAAATCCTTTTCCTATATCCTCTCAGTGTTATAAGTTTTATTGTATTTCAAGTCTAGTATTACAGTAGAACATCTTCCATCATTGCCTATGCCACATTTAATGAGGGTTTACCCAATAAAGTGAAACGTTACTTTTTCTTGTCAACTTTTTGATGTATCCAGATGAAACCAAATTTCTCATGGTTGCCTGCAAAAACAAGTTTCATAGTGCCTTCTGATTAAATAAGTTCATCATCCTAGAATAGGTTTTGTCGGTCTGGCTTCTCATCTGCCCTGTGTGATACATATATATGTGCCACTGCTGCAAGGTTTAGAAAATCAGCATGGAAAAAACCCGCTCCTATTTGTACTTTCCTGGCCTCCTCAAGAAGTTTATTTTGTTTAGGTTGTTACATTTTGAGACTTTTAAATGGCCAGAATTTTCCTTTGTTTTCGGAACAGTATGTGCAAATGCCATGTGATATAGGCAGGTAATAGATGCAATGATTATGGTACCAAAAGTTTGATTTAGGCAATGGAGATGATGAAATTTGCTGGGGAAGTGTATGAATAAGGAAAAAAGATGTGGCTAAATTATGCCTATAATATGTGTCAGAGGCAGTGATGTCTCAGAACTTGGTCATAACTGGGATCTATTGGACCAATAATCCTGCAAGAGTTAGGCAGTGTTACTAGAACACTGGCCCAGAGGACATTGCTATAATGTTTCTATGTGAAGTTATGGATGGCAGCTTGGTAAAGTTACCTCCTTGTCAAATACCTAGAACTTTGGTTTCTGTAAATGGCCATGCCTAATAGGATTTAAAATTAAAATACTGCTGCACCACTGAACCTGAAGCTGACTACAAACCAGAAAAAAAAGAGGACAGAAAGAAAAGCTTGGGTGCTTGCTTGCTTTCTGTATTGTGCTTCTCTCTTCTGTGTCTCCCAACATACTGTGTGATGTCTCACCTGAATTATGGTTTGATTGACTTCCATCTAAATTCATGCAGATGGACCATTCTGCCAACCCTGAAATCTTTGAATTTCTGAAATTGCAGATTATGACCTTCCCAAATCAGTGCTGCATCTTGAAGTAACAACAAATTTAACAAACGCACTGGATGTTTAATGACTGTGTCTTGATGCCCTGGAAGGGTCAGTTGCAACAAAACTAACAACAGCTATAACAAAAAATAGGAATGGCAATTGGTAAATGTTTACTTTACTAAATGCCCAAAGATCCACAACAGAGTGTGAATCACATTGATTAGAAAATGATTCTGTGGGGATGCAAATGCTATTATGAATAATAAGTGTATGTAAAAAAGGGATGAAAGAGGACTCTAATTATATAAATAAAAAAGAAAAAATTGCAGAGAACTGATAAGGAAAGGACAGAAGGTGAAATTTATACTCAGCAGAAATAAGAAAAATCAGAGGATTAAATATATGAAGAACAAGATAAATCCTGACAATTTTATCAGTATGTTTCTGGATGGCAATAGTGGAATTGAGCATGTGAATGCAGGAAAGGCAGACATTTTCAATAAATGCTTGTATTAGGTGAAGAGGGGGGAAGGAATTTGATGATGTAATATGTTTTATGTCCAAAAGTAATTAAGGAGATTAAGTAACTGCTACTAAACTAGAAATTATTAAATCAGCAAGTCCAAAAAGCTTCCTTATTACAAACTGGCAGAACCGTTCTCTCTGGCAGCCCTTTTTTCCAGTCACTTGATACTTTTTCATCTTTTCATGCACTATTGCAGATACTGAGTAAGTGCTCAGCAGTTCTCCAGACATTGTACATAACCTGTTTAAGTCTCCTATTAGTAGTAAAATATCATTCCTTCATGTGTAGTTTAGCACATCTCATACTGAGCTGTAAAATACACCTTTCTCCTCATCCATCACATTTTCTTTGAGCTATAAAATGTATGAGAATGATCTTTGCATCTGGTGTAGAAAAATGTGCAACTGCAATTTCTTTTTCTATTCACCATGTTTAATTGTGCTACTGGTTTTGCTGAGACCTTTACTAAGAATAATGTCTGAGAATCTAAGAGAGATAAAATAGTTATCCTGCGGCCTATCTGGCTTTATGATCTACTAACATTCTCAGTAAGATGGGAGCTTGTGGTAATTGTGCTGGCCCAATTCATGCTCCAAAACAAAAGGCAAGATCTGTTGTAAGATCTTGGTAAGAAAGGTATGAGAATAGAGTTTTGGATATCAGGATCATTGCTGCTATGATTTTTATCTTTCATACTCTCTACACACAACTTTAAGCCTAGTTATTTTTTTCTCCCTAACTTGCTACTGGTAATGCTTTATTATGATTTTAAGATATCTCGAATAATATTTTTGCCTGTGCCCTCAGTGTAGTCAGGGTTCAGGCATATTTCAGACTACCACGCTGCCTGTTTGGGACTCTTCTTGGCAAGAGTCAACCACTATAGTCTGTTAAACCAAGCATAGCATAGCATATGAGCCCAGCAAAATCAGAAGGAAAAATGCCTGGTTAGTAGATCCTGGGAAATGTTACAATATCCTAATGACATGGCATTTGCTGTTTACCAATATCCAGAAACTATTCTTAATACAAGTCCTGTCTTGGTTATTGTAAGTACCTGGCAAGAAAGTTATTACAAATTTTATGGAAACAGGTGTGTAGAAGTGGAAAGAAAATTAAAATAATACTTCAACTCAAATATGGCCAAGCTCAGAAGCTGTGAGATCGCAGCAAAATGGTTTGTGTAGCTCTTGTGCAATTGTATTTTTACATGCTGGATTCAATGAAAAGTGGATTGAGCAGCTTTTCCTTTCAGAAATATTTCATGAGGAAATATTGTTTTTCTTCCTTATTTCTTTCTCCATCTCTCTAGCCCTCTCTCGTACCCTGCTGTGCCTTTGTCTTTATCATCAATTCCTCCAAAAAAGAAGTCTTAGTCTCATTTATACCAGACCTCTGGCTGCTCACTACTGTTTAAATATCCATGTAACTTTTATATGATCTCTCTCCTGCTAGGGTGATAAAACAGAATGAGGTGATGACTTCTGTAATACATGCTCAAACTCTAGACTTGTAGTCACTGAGAGGCATAGTGCTTTTTTGGGACGGGATGGAACATATGAAATAACAGTCACATATTTAAGATTAATTTCTGCTGCATATTACTGACTGCTGCTGAGTTTAGATATGATGCTACTCAGTTTAGCAGAGCAGAGGAAGAATAATTATCCACAACCCTTACTTACTGCACTTCTCTAGCATTCAATGTCATGAAAGATATGCAATATTTTAATAGTGTTTATTCACTGTCTTCTTCTCTCAACCACTCATTTACTTTGTTTTAGGGCTTTAACCAGGAAGAAGATGATACTCTGACAGAATTAGTTACACAAAAAAAAGAAAACCAATAACAAAGTATAAATGCATAAAACAGAAGTACCAGAGCTAGAACTTGGGCAAATTCAGTTGGGAAATAGCATAGAGGGAAGGTAAGTCAGATACCTACTGAAAAAATGTATTTCTATAATTTTTATTTTTGTTTAAAAAATAATATTTAATTCAAAGAGGAATTAACTCTGCTCTGCATTTGAGTGGTGGTCAGACTAGAGGATATTGATAGTCTTATCTGTGAAGGTGCTTCAAGATCTCTATTTCCTTTATGGTATGAATGATGTTGTTTATTACCCTGTTTTCGTGAACAGTTTTCTCCTGCTTGCAAAAGACAGAAATGTAGTTCTTGTTTTCTACATTCCGCAAGAATCTAATGAGCTTTGACAAATCGAAGTGCAAGGTGCTACATCTGGGTCAGGGCAATCCCAGGCATGAGTGCAGATGGGATAAGAATTGATTGAGAGCAGCCCTGCGAAGGAGAACTTGGGGGTTCTAGTGGATGAAAAGCTGGACATTCGCTGGAAATGCACACTCGCAGCCCAGGCAGTCAACCCTATCCTGGAGTGCATAAAAGGTAGCATGGCTGGCAGGTTGATGGAGCTGATTCTGCTTCTCTACTCTGCCCTTGTGAGACCCCACATGGAGTTCTGTGTCCAGCTCTGGGATCCTCAGCACAAGAAAGATGTGTTCCTCTTGGAATATGTCCAGAGGAGGGCCATGATGATAAACACAGGGCTGGAGCATCTCTCCTATGAAGACAGACTGAGAGAGCTGGGTTTGTTCAGCATGAAGAAGAGAAGGCTCCAGGGAGACCTTAGAGCTGCCTTCTAGTACACCCTAATGGGGGTTTATCTAAAAGACGGAGAACAACTTTTTATGTGGGCAGATAATGATAGAACCATGGGGAACGGTTTTAAACTAAAAGAGAAGGGATTTAGATTAGATATTAGGAAGACATTTTTTACTGTGAAGGTAGTGAGTCACTGGTACAGATTGCTCAGGGAAGTTGTGGCTGCCCCATGTGAATGAAAATGTTCAAGGCCAGGTGGGATGGGGCTTTGAGCAACCTGATCCAGTGGATGGCATCCCTGTCCATGGCAGGGGAATTTGAAATGAATGATCTGTCTTTAAGGACCTTTCCAACCCAAGCCTTTCTGTGATTCTTTGATCCTATAAACTGTTAAATTATATTCATCTGCTTCACCTAAATATTGGTGTGCATGAAGTATCGCCTCCAAACAATGTATGTACTTTCCTTTATGCTGGCTACTTATAGATAATGGAACTTCAGTCAGACATATTCAAATAAATATAATATCTTGTTTTGTGTCTAACGAAGTACCTGTTTGATTCATCTCAGTGTGGAACATTTACCCCCCTCACTATTATGTTTTTTTCTTCTGTCTGTCACATGAAAATGTTTCTTAAAATAGGCCTACTGTCTCCTAGAAGCCAGGCTTGTATTCTTAGTGGGATGCAGATGAACAGATTTGCATTGGTCTCTTATAAAATAGCATCACCACAGTGAGACCAGGAATTCTGCGAATGTTTAAGAGTAGAATGAGAAAATACAAAGACAAATATATCCTGTGTTTGTTAATGCAAATACCTCTCCAGTATTTAATCACCTAGTGAATCCTTCCTCCTTCATAAAAGTAATAGAGAAAAACTTTTGGGTTTTGTTTGCACTGCAGATCTGTTGTGCAAATGAGATCTGTCATGCACGGTGTATTAGTTTTGCGCGCATGATGCCCACTGTTACAGAAAGCTTATTAGCAGGAAGGGCAAAATAAATGATCACTAGAATACCAACCACACTTTAAATCAAAAGTGTGGAGTGAGGCGCACCAGAATGAATAGTTTTATCCATGTCCTAAACTATATTTTAAACATCTGGTGTCTTCCAAGGATTATACAGGATATACCCTAGAACCCATTTTTGTCACATTAAAATCTAGAGATGATGTTAAAGAGATACAATTCATCACAGTCCACTTGGTATGACAGCTGCTTGAAAGATGGATTCAGTAGCATAATTCAGATTCAGACAGCTCTAGGTTAGAATATTTTATATTTTTGTATTGGTGATACCTTGAATGGAGTTTGGTTTCTTTTATGAGGCATGTTATCTGGTAATATTGAGTATGTTAATTGCATTAAGTGTGGCTGACACTTCCTGTCTATTTACTCTTTTCTTTTCTTTTCTTTTCTTTTCTTTTCTTTTCTTTTCTTTTCTTTTCTTTTCTTTTCTTTTCTTTTCTTTTCTTTTCTTTTCTTTTCTTTTCTTTTCTTTTCTTTTCTTTTCTTTTCTTTTCGTTTCGTTTCGTTTCTTTTCTTTGTTTTAGACTGAAGAAATGGCCTAAAAGTCTGAAGTGAAGAAATGGCCTTCTGTGGTGCTAGAGATGGGTTTCAGATTCCTATTATGCTTGGGATTTCCACATACCTCACTTTGTAAACATGGATATTTTAACACAATCTGTAATATCTTGTGGTTATCGAGCTGGAAGGTGGTGAAGTCATAACAACTGGCTACCTGTGTTTTTCTACCATTATGGGATTGAAGTGGTGAAAGGTATTGCTATCAGACACAGGAACAGGAAAACTTATTGTTAGCAGGGAGTTAAAGTGGCTAATTATAGACATATGGTTTTAATCAAAGGAGATTGAACCATCCCAAAGGTCTTTCTTCTGCTCGCTAAGGTTGTCTCTGTCTTGCTTGGTTTCATCTCTCTGTTTATTAATTAATTTCATCAAGTACTGGTAGCTGTGTGGGTTGTTGAACCTGTGTTGACAAATACATGAAACTGTGCCTTATCACTTGCGCTTGAACCTTCAACGTCTAACAGATTCACTCAGTTTAACTTAAATTGCCTGGTCAGAGAGTGGGATCAAGGTTAGTGTGCTCCCTCATCCATCTTTCCATGCCCATATTGCTCTTAGTAGTCTGCTTATAATTTATCTCCTGGCATCCACAGTGAACTTGGAACACCTACACATCCTTTCTGTTCTTGCAGTGGATTATGTTGAGAAATTTATAGAAAATAGTCATGCCTAAGGGATGATGCTGTATGGCAGATGGACTACAAATAAAGTATCACACCTGGGCACGCACTGATCTTTCTTCTAATGTCATCTGAAGATCTTGAATGCAGGATCACATCTGTAAACTGTACATATGAGACAACTTTAATTTTAGTTGCAAAGGCTAAAATTGATCTTCATCTTTGTTGAGAGGCACTGAAACCAAAAAGTTCCATTCAGGCAGCCATTAGAGAGGTGATTAGGGCATGAAGACATACTCTGGAGAAACAGAGGAACTAACTTTGAAAGATTAGATGTGCTTCATGGACTTTTTGGCAGGCTATGTGCCTGTGTCATCAGATCTACAAATACATGCAGGATTAGAGCAACCTGTCTGGTTTGGTCAGCTGGATCTGCACTTGCGGGATAGAAACGAGGATGTTGCTTTCCCCTTTCATCTCTGCTTTACTCTCACTGCTGTCTTGCCTACAGTATGACTTGCTTCTCAACAATAAATTTGTCTGTGACACCAGCTGATGCAGGTTATTAGAAGGTTGCAGTTTTTGAGGAGGCATAAGCCTGGAATGGTATTTGAAAGTACTGTCAAAATGTACACTTGCAATTTCTCGCCCTTTTATAGATTTGACCACTCACATGCATAGAGATAATAAAAAAGTTTAACCTGGTATTATTATTTATTCTTTAAAGATTTTTTCTTTTAATTTTAGAAATAGTTATATAAGAGGAAAGAAAATGTATGGAAAATTGGTAAAAAATTAAATAAGCTGTCTCTTGGAATAACCTGAATAAGAGGTGATACATTATTATTATTGTAGTTCAGCATCTTTATCTTTCAGGACACAAAAGAAAAACTATCTCTTATGGACAAAGAACATTCTGCACTCAGTATATTTGGCAAATATTTTCCTAAAGTGAATAATCTTGACCTTTGTTCAAATAAAACTAATACAAACCCTATGTGACTAGAGCCTAATATACATACTTTAAATTTGTCCTTACAGAATGTAAATATATTGGGTACCATTTTATGGTATTAACATTTCAACTTCTGATTTTATTTTTTTTTTTTTAAATAGTCTGTGATCCAGTGGGCAGCTTGTGCTGGAGTCATCTCCTGGCAGGACCTGTGGACCCATGGATCAGATTGCTCCTGAAGGACTGAACCCCATGGAAGTGACACAGGCTGGAGCAGTTCCTGAAGAAGTGCAGCCCATGGGAACAACTCACCCTGGAGAAGTTCACTGAAGACTGTGTCCTGTAGGAGGGAGCAAGGGAAGGACTCCTCCCCCTGAGGAAGAAGCAGCGGTGGAGACAATAGGTGATGAACTGACTGTAAGTCCCATTTCCTGTCCCCTTGCACGACTGGACAGGAGGAGGTAGGGAGCTGGGAATAAAATTGAGCCTGGGAAGAAGAGAAGGGTGGGCAGAAGATGCTCTAAGATTTGGTGATTTTTTCTCATTATCCTACTCTGATTTGATGGGTAATAAATTGGACTAATTTCCCCAAGCTGAGGCTGTTTTGTGTGTCATGTTATTCAGTGAGTGATCTCACTGACACACATGTGGATCCACTTGGTGTCCATTCAGTGTCAATCCCTCACAGCCATTCTGTGAGCCAATTTCTCTGTTAGATTGTACTCACATCATTTGGGTATGTCAAATAATGAAGAGTATGTGAAGAGTCAAAGAGGCAGTGCTTCAGATCTGATGTCTCCTTATGTGTTTCAGTGGTTTTGTGTTGGATCATTTCTGTCTGGGTGCAATGTAGTGAAACACCTTTAACAGTCGGAGTGCATTAGGTATGCTGCAGGAACTGTTTTATAGGCTTACTTTCATCTCAAATAAGTGTATTTAGTTTGAATGTCAGAACAACTTCATTATGTAAATAAAGACACTAACTATAGGGAATTAATTTCAAAAAGATAATGATGGATTTGAACCAAAAAGTTAATGCTCATATACCCTAGAACTGCCTAATCTACATTCCAGAAAGAAATTCTCCAATGTAATACTCTTTTTCTAAGAACATTCTGCAGCAGCTGAAACACATTGACTTAAATTCCCACATTAAAGTAAAATAATCCAAAGTAAAGCGAAAGCATGGGAAATACTGAGTTTAAACCATTTTGAGAAGTTATAAGCAACTGCAAAGAAAGGCTTAAAATGGAGAGAATTAGACAAACCTCTCTTGTTTTGTTAACAATGCTATGTATCATGATGTCTGGTTTAATATTAAAAACATTTGTGGGTATCTGGGAAGTGGTTGGGTTGCTTTATCTTTTAAGCTCTTAAACATGAGGAATTTTCTAAAATTCTGGTTTAGATTGTAAAGCCAGTGATTGCCTGTTTCTCCTAACCTGACCCAATGCCCACTGCTACTCAAGAGAAGGCTTTCTGGCAGACCTGTCTTTGCTGTGCTATTACACATGGAACCCCTCTTTGTTTTGAACATTTTCAGCTCTGACCACAGAGAGACATGCTAAGAATGGTTAATTCTTGACCATTATGATTTTAGTGACTTTTCTACTGCCACAAAGAAATTTTTCAGAAAGCTGTTTCTTGGATGCCCATATCCTTATTTGAATCACGGCATGAATGTTTCCTCTCCCCTTAGCACAAGTATATGTTTATTTTTTTAGAAAATGTACTGTGTTGTTATGCTTCATATTTGTTAATGAAATCAAATTTGACTTTTAATGAAAATCCTTTTGTGGATGTAACTAGAATTATTAATTTATTTTTTTTTACAAGAAAACTAGTACGTCAAATCTAACCTTCCTGGTCCCTTCACCTGATTTGCCACTTACCCTGAAACTTTCACTCAGATCAAAACAGGGAGGTTCTGATTTATATCTGACAGGGATCTGGCCCACTTCCAGTATCTGTACCTTTGTATGACATAAAGAAGTCATCTTGTACAGCAGCAAAACACTGATAATCCACAGGAGCACTGAACCAATCCCAGGAACTTGTTTTATGCCTTCTCAAACTGCTTATTCATTATCTTTCTTCAGACTTGAGAACTCATAGTGCAGTGGAGAACAAAAGATGGATGTTGCTGTGTTTTACCCAGCCACAAAGGTCTTCCCCCATCATTGTTCCTGTGCTTCTCTGTGCTCTGCTGCTCAAACCAGGCATGTTTGGCAGCATAATGCACAAGGGAAGGTAAGTGTCTAACTTGATTCTGTAAGAGAAGGAGATTTCCATTTTGTATTGACTTTGAAGTAGGCATACTGCCGTGTTCAGAAACTAGGAAAAAGGAGGATCCTTTAAAGTGGCATTTTTTTAAAAAGAGATCATCCACAGCATGGCATCACTCTATGCATCTTACATATGGAAGTGGTAGTTTTAATTTGCGTTAAGAGCATGATGGCTCCCCTTGCCCAAATGCAGCAGCACTAATGCTTTGCTGTAGATCTTGGGTGCTGCCTCCAACCCTGGAAAGCATACACAAGTCTTGTTCATTTATTTATTTATTTTACAATTTATGTTTCCAGACAGCATGTGTTGCCAAAACCAGAGATACATAGAACTATTGGCCTGTATTTTTATGGTTGTATTTATCTACCAGTTCTAATAGTACTTGTAGGTCTTAAGAAAATATCTCATCATATATTGAAAGTATAGTACAGATGCCTGTCTGGGCAGTTTTCCTATATGAGCCATATGAAAGATATGTTTCAGAAACAGAAAGTGCCTTATAGCAAGCAGGTATCAGAAAGACTAGAAAAGGAGCTGGATCGTCTTTTTCATATTAATTTGCAAGATCAATTCTTCTTTTAGTGTTTCTTGACTACATCTCTTTTGGTGTGTCATCTTTTCCCCGTCTGATTTGAAACCAGACGTATTAACATTTTTGAAGTGAAAATCAGGTATGTATGAGTGATCTTAAAATATAGCTTGAATGCATATAGTAAAATACATTTTTGAAAATATTCCTGGTTTGCGCTTAAGGAAAAAATGTACTATAGTTACTCTAAGACTGTAGAAAGAACCTGAATTCATGCTAAGTTTGAAAGTTACCTTTTGGAAACTCCCTCTCAGTTGATAGCGGGGAGAACTAAATTTCCCTCATCAATACAAAATTTCCCTGAATGCCTAATGCTGTGCCGCTGGGGACACTCAGCTCCTGAATCCTACTGAACCCTGACTGGGATTCAGAGATCAGATATTCTACCTACAATTTTGGGAGTGCTTGATGGTATTCTATGTACTCTATGGCCAGCCTCAGGACTGCATAGAAATCTGCTAAAATTACAAGGAGGGGCGATTGAAGAGGCCCTGGACATAGAAGAGGTCTAAATAGAGTTAGTTATGAATTGAGACAATTGCAGATCTTTCCTTGTAAGCTACACCATGTCCATTTATTGTGAAGCTCAAGCAAGACAAGCCTAGCTTTACATATTTTTACTTTGACATATTTTGCAATTTAATCTGTTAGAACATTGTTATTTTTGGCTGTATGGGAGCCCAGAATTTCTCTAGTGAAAACATTATCAGTTTATAAGCAGTTTAAATACTGATGTTCCTGCTGTCTCTGATCATTGTTGTGATTATAGTTCTGTTCCCTCGCACCTTGCGCAAATGCAATGTAACAAGCCAATTCCACCTCAACAGGAATCAATTCATATGGAACTTAATTTTATTTATTGTAATTTTAGCCTGCAGAACTATAAATACTGATATCAGTCTTAAAATTCTCAATTTTCTATGCTAGTGCATTAATACTTAAATATTTTTAGTTCCTTGCTCATTCATCAGACAGTGACAGAACACACTAAAATGTTCTATCAAAAAAAGGAATGAATTACTATTAGCCTGTAATTACGCTTCTAAATTCTCACAGGAACAAACAAAAATCAAAAATAATGGTTGTTTGTTAGTAAGAAAGTTATTAAAAACCCATTTTAATTAGTTTGCCTTCAGAATTTCTTGCTGTGTGTTGTCTTGTAAGTTTCATCAGCTCTTCATCAGTTAGAGCCAACTCTCACTGCATGCAAGTATTAAAGGAGCTTTAATGGTCTGGATAATTTTCAGAAGAAAATTAATTAAAGAAACCATTTTCCTGGTGGCTATCAATCTCATGGCTCTCCAAGCCCAGCTATACTTTCTTTCTCCTTTCCAGCATACTAATGTGCTACCAATTTACAGGAGAGTAATTGCATTTTCATGCCCATGGCTTTTCCTGCATTCCATTTTAGAAAACTGAATGGCTATTTTTATTGATAAGGCAGTAAGTTAGAAGCATATCAAAAAATCCCCCTGTTGACCTTTTATTTTCCCTCTTTCTCTTAAACTGTCGAACTAGAGAGCTACTAGAAGTGTATTTTCTAACAAATTAAGTGCAGTGACATCGTTAGGCCTTTGAGTTTAGTAGCCCTGAGTTTTAATTAAATGTCAGACAAATACCATTGAATTCTGACAACAAAAACAGAGCGTTATTTGCAGAAAACCTTGACATCACCATTTTACCTTATTTGCTTTTCTCTCTGCCTAGTGATATGCAGTGACATGCCACAGAAAAATTCTACTGCGTATATTAAAAACAAAACAATTACTGTGTTGTGCACCCTGTCACATACTTGGTATCATAAGGTGAGTTAGAAGTTTTTTTCACCTGGTATTGTTTAGTTAAAACTGAATTTTATTTTATTTTTTTTAATTTTTATTTCTGATATTTACCGTCATGACTGCTTGTTCTTGTATAATTGATCCCCTTTCAGGGAGATTCTTAATACAATTTCCATACTGCATGACATAGAGAATACACCAAATAAATGAATGGAAATGATTCCTGTCTTACCATGCTTTAAGCATTGTGTTAGATAGTTGCCACCACCTGACTGTTTAGATCTTCACTTTTCCATTCTTTGTGTCGACTTAGGTAATGATTTTTTTTTTCCTCGTATGAAATAATACTGTGTTGCTTTTGGCATCATCTGAGGACACCACCCTTTACCTGTGTGGCTCAACAGTGTTGCATTAGAATCATGACCTAATGGAAACCATACAAACTTAGTAGAGCTTAAAAATTGCTTAGGGTAAGTTATGTCTCACTTGATCTATTGTACTAATTTCTGAAGGCCAGTTAATGGATATATTTGATTTCTGTATTTCATTGCTTGGCTAATCTGTACAAAATGACATGCAGGCAAGGCAATTTTTGGCAGAAATTATCGAAAGCATGCTTCAACTTTCAGTTGCTCTGGTATAGTGATATTAATTTTGGTGCATTTACTTCCAAATCATGCCAGATTAAGGTTTATTTCATATTCTAATATGTGAATTTCAAGTATCCCATCTCATCAGTACATCTCTAAGCACATTAAAACTCATGAGTTTCCCTATTCCCTAAATATTGGTTTAAAATTCTAGTTTTCCAAGGCCTTTGCTGTTTAGAGAGTTAGTTGGGCTCCTCTTCTCCCCTCACAGATAAAGGGTATCATATCTTTGTATCTCGACTCTGGGAATATTCCCTGTACTTAACTCTCTGAGAAAACAGCAACAATGTTGTAGACTAAAAGATTTGCTACAGCATGTAAATAAATAAACCAAGTCCCAAATAATAAATAGTTTAAAGGGAGAAAAAGGAAACTTATGGGCAGTGGGGAAAATGTCTGAGTTGTACCTTCAGGGATTGGCAAAGACAATAATCACTTTAGTCTTTTGGGTTGAGTTTCTGCTTCCTTAGCAGCCTCTTACATTACTACGAGAAGTATTTCTGAACTTGATTTCCAATGATCTAGTTCAATCACATTTCTTGGAGGGATAGGGATCGTATCACCATGAATTTCCAAACTTGTTATATCATCAGGTGGATGGGCAGAGGAGGGAGGTCATACTCATATATTCATATTGCAGGCTCTTCTATTTTCTCATTTTTTTCATGGTAATGCTGGTCTTTTCACCATTGACGCTTGTAGAAGCTGTTCAGTCTGGCTGGCTGGTCCACTTTTCTGTTCACCCAAAGTCCTTCATGCAGTGATTTCCTTGGTTTTATATGGGGTTGGCTTTTTCCGAACCCCGCCCNGTGATAGTCCATAGAGACCATAGTTTGGAGAATCTGCAAATGAAGATAATTACAGTAGTTCTACAGATGGGGTAAGAGGAGGCCCAGTGAAAGGAAACCCAAGGTACAGATGTATCCTACAGAGACCCTTCCCCAAGGCCACTTTTGGCAACACTCATTCTCTGAAAGGAACGTTGTACAGGACTAGAAAGTTATAGCTCTAGGATTCATCTTCTGGCCTATATGTGCAACCAGGTGTCTCTGCAGTGTGAAATACATGCTACAGGCTAGGAAGGAAACTGTCTTCCTCTTGTTTTAACTTCTCTGTGTGTGGTGCATTTTATGACTGAGAAGCTGTATCTGAGCTAGCTTTAAACAAGCACAATCTAATTAACTCTGCAAAGAAGGGCTAATAAGTTGAATAAATGTGTGCGTTACGTACCTTGCTCTGGGGCACAAAACAAGTGGCCTTAATACCAAATTATTGTTAAGGAAACCAACACCCTACTAAAACTTAATTCTGTCAAGTTTGAAGTCCTGTTTCATTATTTTGGGTGCTTTGAAGTGGAAAATGACCAAAAAAGTAATTGTTTCAGAGGCCCAGAGGAGAATTGGAGCAATGTTATGCAGTCGCTCTACTTCAGAGCTCATGAATCCCGGGGAGTGGGACACGAGCCAGCTCACACTACCTGGCGTACAGCCAGCCTTCTGCTGCTGCTGCCACTGTTCAAACACTGCAAAAAGACATGGGCTGCTTCTTCCCTGCATGAATTAACTCCAGAGGAACACAGAGTACTGATCAGGTATGAATTTACTAACTTTGCTTTGGAAAACATCGACTGCCATGTTTGTAAATATGAGTGTGCATTGGCATCTGCAGGATTTAGAGAGATGCTCGGGTGACCGTGCAGAGCACTTTCCGCAGTGGCTACTCTTTCCTATAATAGGTGAAACAAGCTTAAAAGGTAACTCACATTTTCAACAAGCTTCTCAAAGACGTGATATCTTCTTGATTCCCATTATAATTCACTTACCATAGAATGGCTGAATTGGAAAACTCATAAGAAAACATATTGACATTTCAAGCCTTTTTTACCCATGTTATCAGTTTATTGCCTTGCTGAGTTTTATTGAAACTCTTATTTTGCTCTTTTGTTGAGCATCTGAAAACTGCTGGATTGAAAAAAACACTATCTGTGCTGTCTCTAATTAACTCTTAAATTATTCCAATTCCCAAATGTTTTTTATATATGGGAAATAAGTTTATTACAAATTTACTAGAAGCTTAGTAAGTACATTTCCTTTTGAAAAATCAGGAAGAGAATTATGGCATAAAAGCTTTGAAATACAGTTTTCCCTTTAAAAACGAAGCCTAAACTTTATATAAAGAGTAACTACAACCTGCTCATTGGACACAGTTTTCTATGACTGGTACAATTAAAAGTCATAAACATTAGAATATACATGTTTAATGGAGGCCTGGAAAGAATTATTCAGTGGGTGAACTGGAATCAAATGTGGTACTGGATTTTGCTACATTCCACTTCAATCAACTTCAATGTGAGTCAATACAATATTGAATACTGCTCCCATTTTAGGGCCAGGGTTACAGGCTGGTCTCAGTTTGCTACCCAATGGGCAGCTTTGTGTTTACAAAATTATCATTGCATTTTTCACTATTGTTAACAATTTCAGTAGAGAAACAGAAGGTTAAAGAGACTGTAAATGGTCCTATTAACCTGATACTTTTTCAGATTTAGGCCTGACAATGGCTCTGAAATTTCAGCACTGTCAGTAATAAATATGGGGAATTAATAGAGGCTTTTTCTCTTGGAAAACCAACATTAATTAACTCTGAGAGTAATAGAAGGAGCCAAATAATTCTAGGTACACTCTTGAGCTTAACCCTGAGAAAGTATAACATGGCATTAAAAAAACTAAACCTCAAAACTGCTGATGTAGCTGCAGGCTAAATAACTTCTGTTAATTTAAAGACTTGCTACAGAACCCAAATTTCAGCCAAATCAGGTGACTGAAATTGTAAGCAGTTTTCTTGCAGGATCATATTTTTCTTGCCCATCCATGTTTACTCTTTACTTTCCCAAACTGTTATCTGCAAAGCATCACAGTGAATAGAGATAAATGATACGCAACTTTGTTTTCTGAGAGATTTATCGCATTTTTATGGTGTCAGTAATCATAAATTGCACTGAAGTAAACACTTGTCCGGACTGATGCTAATACAAACATGGAGACTGTGCTTTTGTTATAAGAGCATCTACTTTGAAAATGCTATTGAAAAGCCATTAGATGTGAGAAAGGATCCAGTTGACCAGTGGCACTTGGACTGTGAACCAGTGCTGCTTGGATTTTACTGGGAAGGGTCCTCAGTGATGTGACCATTGAGCTGGATACAAGATCAGTGACTTCTAAGGAGCTTGGTCCTGAAGCAGAGTCCTGAGTCTGAGTGCTGAGCAGAGTTTTGATCCTGATTTAGAATACTAAGGCTCAAGGTCCCTATTTGTTAGCAATAATTAATTATTGATATTAGAGTAACACCTGGAACATTGCAAACTTAATATTGGGCCCAATTCAGCTTGTCAGTGTACTTGTGTAAGAAAAGAAATTGATGCATGCTCGTGAAAGGTTAAAAAAAAGTCCCTTGCATCTGGAATAGCAAATGAAAGGTAACATACCCACAGGAATATTGCATTTGTGTTTGAGTGGTCCTGAAGCCAGGAGTGAAAGACTGCCATCAGACAAGTCATTTTAACTCTTGCCTTTGGCTTTACAGGGCCTGTGACTTCACTGGAGACTATTTTCAGAATTATGGTGATAAATACAGATTTTTTATAGAGGAAGTCTTGACAAGGCTTTGTGAGATTTTCTTTGAGGGTTTGACTTGGGGGGTTGTTTAACTGATGAAAAATGTTGGTAATAAAGTTGAAGATTTTATCTGTAGAAATATTTCATGACCCATCAGCAGGTGGTAGACCACAAGGCTTTCTGCAAGCTAGTCTCAAAAAAGTTATAACTGCCCAAGTAATAGCTCTCTTTAAGGGTGTTTTTCCTTTGTGTTGAATATTATTTTTTATTTGTTGTATATTAATATTTATTATTAATTGAATATCAATTTCCCCTTCTGTAACTGCCACAAGACACTTAATATTTTGAGAGTTTGTTTTTCTAAACATGTGAAGAAACTTCAGCACATTTTTTTTGTCTCTCACAGTATTTTACAATCAATAATAATTTTATAATGTTTAACAATAGAAAGATAAAGCCCCCAAATGACCAATAAGTATAAATTAAAAAGAACTGTATGAATTACAAATTATTGTGATAGTTAACAATTGACCAGGGCTTTTTAAACAGCATCTATGAATTTTGTCACTGGCAGCCATTTTCACTGCAACACATGGATTGTATAATTTCTTATCTGAGATAATATGTCAGATTTTTATTCATTACTATGTTTTATAGATAGGATGGTATCCTGGTTAAGCTACTAATTTGGCATGAAGAACACTTAAATTCAATCCTGAATTTGCCACATACTGTATGACTTGGTGTTACGACCTTCCCCAGAAGGCAAGGGTAACTGTAAAGCCCTGGGTTTAAGCCACTCTCTGCCCAGGTGTTCTGCTTGTATTTAAGGCACCAAAATAATTTGCCACTAAATTCTCTGCAAAGCCTTTTAGTTCTTTAAGATGCTAGATGAGTTTCCCAAGAGATTTCTTTTAATTTAGTTAGAAAATAGGCAACTTGGCTAAAGTTTCGCAGGAGTAATAAACAAACAATGCAGAAGCATTTCACTAAAGCACCCAGCAAATGTATGTGTAGGGTTTATTTTAGACCAATTTGATTGCAATGGAAAGCAGGTATGTAGCCACTTTGGTTATTATTGTCTCTAGTAATATAGCAATATAAAATCATAAAAATAACACTTATGAAAATGTATAAGGAAAAGAAAGAAAGAGAAAGAAAGGATAAAAGTAGAAAGATATCAAACCCTGTGGATCTATTGATGAGACTTGATTCTTGCAATTTAGATATCCATTGGGTGAAGTGATGGTTGAAGTCTTCATCTGTCAGGAGTAGGGGAAAGCCCACGAAACATAATGTTCAATGGGTTAACATATGTTCAGGTATGAGTTGGAATGGCCAAGCACCTCCCCAGGGGGACAAATTTACACTGTATGTTGCAACACTGTGTATCACCTGCAGTACTATGGTGGAAGCCTTCAGGAATGAGTCTTGGAGTGCTTTGGGGGTCTTTGATGATTTAGGACACCTTCTAAGACATGACAGCTGCCTCTCACATCAGTGTGATTGAGCCAGTTATGCCCCATCAGAGGGGATGATGTGTGAAGAGGCCTATGTGTGAAGGCAAACGTCCAGAGTGAATGTCACCTTCCTCGGTGCAGGGTGGGGAGGGGGAGTTTGCAACCGAGCCACTTGTGAAAGGGAGCACTTGGCATGATGAAAACACTATCACACCTCTACATCTTCTGTTTCTTGTCAGCCTTCTTCCTTACCTGGCTCCAAACCCAGAGCCTCCTGTGGCATGTGCTCACCCCCTCTGTCTTATGCGGATCAGAAGTTTTGCCACCACACACTCAAACACTCACCTCCTCCCTCTTGGAGAAGCGCAAACCTGGCCCCAGCAAAGCACCCTGGTGCCTCTGCAAACGGCTGAATGCTTTGAATTATTAACCATCCACAATCCAGTCTCTCACACCTGTGCAGACCACTTGGTTTTGATGGCCATTAGTTTTCTTGCTTCTGAACATTCTTAAAACACAGGTTTATTCCTGCTGGGTGCATGAACTTCCAGAGCAGAAAAGAATTCTCACCAAAGAACAGTTTAGAGTACAAGTGTGTAAATTCTACCTTCACTAGCTTTAACTGTGTCACAGGTTGTTATGTACTCTATATTAATATCTGAGAGCCAGATATGGTTTACTTTATACACAGCGGTGCTGAAAGAAGAAAATAATTTTAGTCTAAATTTGTTAACTCAAACTTCAGGACCTTTTGGGATAGGAATAAAGAAAAAAATTGTGTCAGTCTTCTGGTGTTTTCAGAAACATTTATAGAACTCATTTACCTATTTAAAGAAAAAAGAAATAAGAAAGTTCTAGAGAAGCAAAATAAGAATAATCAGAGAGGTTAAATGATTTCTGTTTGAGAATTAATTAAATAAACCAGTGTGCCTCGGGCTCAGAAAGAAAATGTTGAGGAGATATGAAGGCTTATAAAATATGGATCAATTTGGAATGATTGTTCTATTTCAATACAACCCCCTATTATTAGTTGAAACTATCAGTTTGTAGGGTTAAAAAAAAAAGACAAAAAAAGAGACAAAAAAGGAATAAAATGGTATGCAGTTCCTGCTACATGGGGAGGTAATTATTTGCCAGCAGTGACTGTGAGTGCTATAGTATGACATACATCTAAAAGTGATTGGGTAGATTGGAGAAAGAAAAAGCTATTAAGGTCTGCTTAGGACAAGGATGTCAGCTCTACTTGGAGAAATTCTTGTGCTAAAGGTCTTTAGGATTGAAAAGTATTCTGAAATGTAATCACATAGTACCTGGTGTATTGCCTCTGTGTCAATTACTGGTCAATTTCTTCCTTTAGGGACATTTATCCAGCTTTTCAGTTCTTTAAATCATGCTTTCTTTCCATGTTGAAGCATGGATGCAAGGAAGAAAAATTGCAATTGCATATGTGGGAGATAAAAAAAATACCCTAAAAGTACTTTTTTCCCCCCTGGACTTCATTTCATTACTGGCAAAATGGATATATGAATTACATAATAATCTCAAAAGCTGACCACAGCTGTCTGTGACTTACCCCTTTCTAACAGATATCAGATCACTTTCTGTGTGTAAATTAGGCTTTCTTTCACAGCAGTTGTTGAGACAACAATCCTGTTTTTCAGTATAAACACAAACAGAATATATGTTGATCCTTAACAAAAGATGTTTTCACAATGGACTAGGTATTTGCTTTATGGCACATCAAATTCAAAAGGATATTCTATTTGGCATCAGTCAGGCACTTTGGAAATGCTAACCATTATATTAACAAGGTAATATATTATTTCTGGGTTAGTAATATATTATTACAAGGAAAATACAAAGTGGCCTTTTACAATATTTGTCATCCTAGGTGCAGTGAGATTTTTTCAAATTAAAATAAACAATTTATTTTTGTAATGCAATGAGAGAGCACAAGCCGTCAAAGCTCTGAGAGGTTTCACAAGTATTTTTTGATCTGTGTTGTTATCTCACCAGCAGAGTGAATTGGGAAGCAAAAAACATCATTCAATGATGGGGTGAAGGTGACCGAAATGCCAGAAAATGAAAAGAAGGCACATGGTAGCTGAGATCAATCAGGCTGCAGGTGATCCTCAGTGCAGCTGACACAGTCTTGTGTTTGATGGGCAAAATGATTATTGTGGAGTGGCCTTTCTGGCTACAAGGGTTTGGTTTCCTTTATCAAATGCTCCTTCAAAAAGGGAAGGACTTTCTGTGCTAGGAGGTGCGATTTATCAGCATCACAATAATGATGGCTTTTGTACATGCAGGATGATATTAAACAGGAAATTCAGGAATCTGTGCTGATCTTTTCCTTATGATCTGCATTTAAAAAAAAAATAATTTTTCTGCCTATAAAATCTTTTTCAGTCAGCTTGACATGTAAAGTCTTGGATGCTGGCTGTGGAAATTTGGACAGAATAATTTTTTCTTACCAATATAAACTCTCTCAAACTTTTGTATATCTGTTGTGAATTTCTGGTGTTTTGAATATTATGATAAATCACATCCATTATGAGGTTTGACCCTTTGAACTGTAGACATTGATAAGTACAAGCTGAATTAATTTGTTTCAACATGCAATAACATAGGTTAGAACAGTTTTCACTGTACTTTTATCTTTGACAATTATAAAGAGAACATTTAAAAAAGTAACATTTAGAAATATATCTCTGATAATAAAGAAATAAAAAAATAGCAAGAATTTACTGAATCACATAAAAATCAGTACATATGTCTTAAATATGTCTGAATCACTTTAGGTGAGTTTTAATCTTTCCATTAATAAGAATTCTTATTCCCACTTCTTTTTTATTTTTTCTTTTCTCATATTCCTTCCTCATTTAATTATTATTTTCTGGCAGAATAGCCCTTGAGACCATGTCTAACTAATATTTTCATAAGCCTTGACACTCAAAAGTGACCTCTCAGATTTCGGTTGCTTACAGTGAAAGACAGAAAACGAGAAAAGAAATCTTATGAAAAAAAGAAGCAATTAATTTATTTCTGAGAACTCCTTGGATATCATGCATCAGAGCTAGATGCAATCTGAAATGTCCCAGGGACTATGGAAAGTTGTGATTTTTGTCAGAAGCACCTATTCATTCTGAACTTGAATATCAATAATGGCTCCTTTCTAATAAAGCTTTTACTGTAATAGAATGATGTTTCAAGGTTAAAATGACAGAAATACCTTTTATGTTGAACATGGTTGAGTGTGGCAGAAAAAAACAAGTCTTGTGTTTTAAAGTCTGATTCTGTTTTCATCTAATATTACTGTAATCAGCAACAGGAGCAGTTTGGGTAAGATGCAAATCCAAAGACGTATTTTATCTACAGACTTCAGGAAAATCTAATTTTTCTGAGAGAACTCCAATTTTCTTGTATATCTACATATTTGCACAATCTTTCCTGGGTTTAGATGTTGTGACACTCTAAGATTCTGAGGGCTGAGAACTGTCTTGCACAAATGGGTAGTTATTTCTGCTAGTATTATGGTGAGAAACAGGCTAGAGAGAAACTTATGAGTCATAAGCAACTTATGAGTCACTTATTTAGGTTTTTATTTAAGAATATAATTGTAATTTCTTTCCTCTCCCAAATTATTAAGTATCTTCTCCATGCGTAAGTTTCCATGTATACTTCTCAACCTCCAATCAATCAACCATTATCTTGTAAATCCTGCTTTCCAAGTTTTGGGACATGTTTTGGGTCTCCATTTAACTTTTCATCCCTCTCAGTGTCTGGACATCCAAGTCAGGTAGCAATTAAGTTCTGTCAGTCAGTTTATCAGGTTCACTTCCTTGGGACATTCTAGGAGGGGAATTTAGCCAGGAAAATCCCAGAGAGAGAGAGAAGACATACTAGAGATATCTCCTGGTATGCTACATGTCTATTATTAGGTATGTCTTCTAGATGTATTTATAGTGTTGAGCCTGTGAAGGTTGAATGGGAGAACAGTTAGTAAGTGGTTGGAGAGGTGTATTTAGCAGCTTGTAGACCTGCATTTAAAATGCCGTCCACAAGATTTCAGTGTCACATTGCTTCTGAGCAGTGATTTGGAGCCCATCAAAAGGATATGAGTAATTATTCATGATGCAGATGGCTCTCAGCTACTGTTAAAGTTGCTACCATGCTGAGAAGAGCATCCTTGTATGTTCCTTCTTCAAGTAGTCTTAAGTTGTGAAAAAGGAAAGGTATCTAATGGTGTACTGATAAATCGAATTCAGTGATTCAAGATATTCTATATAACGGAGGAATTCCTTTTTTTGTTGATATGGATGGAGGTCCTCAAAGATGGACATTGAGGGGAATATACATTTACTCAACAACCACCACAGAACTAAACAGCATGTCATGCAAACTTGCTGAGGGTGTGGGAAGCATCTTTGGTATAACTACCTTTGGGTAGTTCACTTTGGGGTACTTAGTGTTCAGAATAATTATAATTACCTCCTTTTCAACCAGATCATCCAGTGCTGTGTAAGGATTAGGACCAGCTAATGATGCCCACTTGAGAACGCCTTGTAGCAAGAGTACTCCTGCTGGAAGAAGAATATCAGATTGTAGTATGTATTTTGAAAGGTGTATTCCTTATTCAGAGAACACTGTCACTCTGTATTTCTTAGTCCATATCTGGTGGCTAAAATGTCTCAAGTGTAGCTTCCAGTCTATTTTCTCTGGAACAGTACTTGCTTTAAGTGAAAATTTGCTGGATGTTCTGTTGGATGGTGCAACAGCTGCAGCCTAGTTTGATTTCCATGGCATTCAGAATGGCTGTAAATTCCTCCATTATTTAACATGGATTTTGAGTTTCCCAGTCCACTTCTTTCTAATTTATCCAATCATTTCTCAGGGGTTTATATGATCAAATGAAATCCCTCATTGAACTCAGTAGCAACACTAGAAAGTATCATGAGTGGGACCAGGTATGCGAGAAGGGTCTGGGGGTGAGGCCCAGTGAGACAGCTAATGGGACAGAGTATGCTCCTGCAAAGAAAAAGGTACTAAAGGGGACGGGGTGGAAAAACTTGTGTGCACTTCATGATGTGCACAGTTCAGCAGAAACACAGGTACTCGCATGGCACAAATATAGCCTCTAAGGTTGTGCTCGAAATTATTATTTTATCAATATCTTCCCATTAAAATGTTATCAAAATCTGCAAGTGAGGCAGTATTCCAACCATTTTAATAATTTTAATGTTAATTCCATGTAACATTAGTTTTTAAAATCAAGAATCATGCATTATTAAATCAAGTGACTTGTAGAAATCTCCCTATCCCTGAATAGGATGTGAACAATCAAAGGCATTCCAGTATCTAAAAGGAGCTTTTAAGAAAGCTGGAGAGAGACTTTTCACAAGGGCCATGTAATGATAGAACAAGGGAAAATGGCTCCAAACTGAGAGTAGGTTTAGCTCAGATATTAAGAAAAAATTCTTACCTGTGAGTGTGGAGAGGCACTGGAACAGGTTGCCCAGAGAGGTTGTGGACTCCCGATCCCTGGAAGTGTTCAAGGCCAGATTGGATGAACTCTGAGTAGCCTGGTCTAGTGAAAGGTGTCCTTCCAATGTAAACATTTCTATGATCCTAAATCATGAATCCTGATTCAGTAATCCTGTGTTGAGAAATCCTTAACAAAAGCCATCAATGTTTGATTGGATTTATTTCCATGAAACAACGCTAACTGATATTAATTGTTTACTAATATTTTTTATATCTTTTAAGAATGACACTGCTCTTATTTTCCAGGATTCCTTAAAAGAAATATTACTAATATATAAAGTTCCTACCTACAACCACTATAGCAATAGATGAGGAATTATCTGAGTGTTGTTTCTTTCATCCTTTTTGTGAAATATCTTTAAAATGCTTCCTACCAAGTACAGTTACAGATAATAAACTGTTTGTCCTGTCCATGGATAGCATATGAGCTGGATATAGACTCCTACTTTGTTCCAGTAACAAAAAAGAACTAGTTAATGCACACTTTTTGGTTGTTCCTCAGTTATTAAAACAACTGTTACCATTTACTCCAAGGAGCTGACCTATGTATGACCAAAATAGACTTTTTGTTCTTAATCATTAAAAAAAAGTCTTTTAATATTTTAGATTTGTTTAGCACTGACATTTCAATGGTTTCTTTAACTTCCTTTATTAGTCACATGGGTTTATTTTTATCTATTATTATCTATTTTGTCCACCATTGACCTGGTTTTTTTTAATTCTTTTAAAATTCTTTGTTGCTGCTGCTTTTTTTTTTTTTTTCCTCTCAACAAAACTGCTTGGCTGCAGTACATTTTTCTGTTTGTTTGAAAGACATGATTTCACTGTTTTTCCTGGGATGGCCTCAGATAGTCTCCAGATTATGTTAACAATTCCTTCTATAGGTTCCCTATCTGTTATGCTGACGATAGGTTTAAGCTAATGGGGACAAAATCAAATTGTGAAATATCAAGATCCTCCATAAACTGGCTTTATCTTTCTCAACAAAGCTCTTGAGTGAAACCCAGATTTATCGGAAAACAGATGCACCATAATCTTAGGCACAATTCTGAACATAAGTAAAGAAGTAGTAGAGCCATATTTAATTCCTAGCTCAGTCTCTTATGATAATGTTTAACTTTCAAGTGACTGACTTTCCTCAGAAATCTGCACTTCTAAGTGATTTGTGTTTTTAAGAGTCCAATCATGGAATATAGTGAGGACTTCATACTGATAATCTGATTTTTTAACTTGAATAACAGGGAATTATCATTTTACTGGATTAGTTCTTCAGGGAATTTTATTTAGTGTTGTAGAAATAGAAGCACCTTTCCTTCACAATTCATTATGAATGCTGTAAAGTAAATCGTATCATGCCTAAAGCATTTGATTAGCTTTGTCTTACTAATCATTATTGTTTTTTTAAAAACATCGGTATATTCTATAGCACCTACTTATATTAGACTGTAGAAGAATACCCCTCGCTTTTACAAATCTGGAAGCAGAGTTCAGCAGTTTTCATATTAAATTACTGAGGGCACATCAGCTGTCTTGGTCTCTAGATACAAGACTGAGTTAAGGAATTCAAAGAAAGTCTTGGGGAAAAAAATAGTAAGGATAACGTAGTCTTAGATAAAATATGCTGTATTTATAGATCATCAAGTACATAGAATCAGTAACAGATATACTAAAAACATAGAAACCCCAAATGCTACATTTTAAAGAAAGTAGAGTCCCTCTGTTGCTGGAATGTCCTATGACTATTTCCTAAAGAGCACTCTGTTGAATTTTGTTGCTTCTGTTGTAGGTAGTCTCTGTCTTTCCACTTGACAGACATGGAGCTTGTAGAGGTGTATATAGAACTCTTCTCTGTGGCTTGAGGGAAATGTTATGAGAAATAGCTTGGCTTGTCAGAACATTATCTGAAATATTTATGCACAAAGTAATGATTTCAGTCTTTATGTTCAGAAAATTTTACTTCTCAGAGAGCACTGAAATTCTGTATTCTGTGCATACTCCCTGACCTAGTGTCTCCCCTTTGACTTCTCACTTTTCTGTATAGACTCCACTTTTCAGGCAATGTTCAATCACACTTGTCTTCTTTTTCCTTTCTCTAATGACATACCCACTTGTTTCAAATTCTTTTTGCTTCCACAGTCTCTATAGTATCTTGAAGAATTAGCAGTAGAAATGCTTGGTTCCAAAGATGAATTTTATATTGCATTATGACGTTAGTGAAACAATGTTCTTCAAGCTTTGTCCTATTTCTCAAAGAAACCTCATCCCTCTGTATCTGACAGACAGCATAACTTTCCCAATGGCATTAGGATTTGTTAGATGTTTTCCATGTAAAGGGAATACTCCTAGTTTAGAATGAACATCAAGAGTTTGAGTTTAGTCTGGGAAAATGGTCAAAACTAGCACAGTGAACAGAGCGATGTGATGACCTGTTCTAACTGGCAATAAAACAGCAGGCAACATGAAGTAATGTAAAAGTGCTTGTACCAAGGTAAACAGGGATGCAATAGCCTTCAGCACCTGATAGTACCCCATCTGAGTACTCAAGGCCATCATCTCAAAACCTGTTATTTCCAAGTTAAGAGTTCTTGTTTGGGCTTGCATCCTATACATTTTACTAGTGGTTCTTTGGCATACAAACTGGATTCACAGCAACAGTTCAACAGGAATGGTCTTTTTTCAGTCTCTTGATGTGGCATCTGTAGCCACACGAGGAATGGAACTTCATGGTATCATGACCCAGGACCAGCCTTTTTTACAAAGCAACTTACTTTTCCCTGTTAATGCCTTTGACTCTCTGATTTGCTGTCTTATCAGTCTTTCATAGAATATTAGATTTTTTCCAATTTCACACTTGCATATTTATCTTGCATTTTCCACTTTTGTTGGTGGTAAATTTCTCCTGTTTACTACTTAGTTGCATATCCCCAAATTTCAAGGTGCTTTCAAGTTATATACATACTGTTGCATTTTGTACAGGGACGATAAGAAAGGTCTGGTATTTGCAGATTTAAATATCTAACAAGGCATGCCAAAAACATGAGTTCTATACTAAACTTCTAAATATTTGCTATAACCATGAAAGACTTTGCAAATTTGCCTGAGGTCAGTGCTATACATAGGTTTTGGCACCTGACCCAGTATAGTCATACAATGATGTTTTTCAGCCAAGTGCATCCATTATTGTCTGCTGGATGTTTTTAATTTGAGGGTACAATTATGTGCTTTATGCTGTGCAATACAAAGCTATCTCAGCATTCTGGTTGCTTTCCAGTATACGGTAGCATTTCAATGCTAACATAAAAAGAGAACAAGGAAACAAAACAAAAATGTTCTCATCAGCTTTGCTGAAGTGCAACATTATGTTGGTGTTTTTTCCCAAGTAATGAACTTGAATTTTTACTGGGCAGGGAATTTCAATAACTATCATTTCACGATTATCAAAATGAGACAAAACTCAGAAAATATGAAAACTTTTAATATTTCTTACATAATAAATCTCTCTTGCCTTTAGCATTGCAGTGTGCTGCATAGCATTTCCTTCATCTTTGTGATGATAAGCTTCTTGATAGAAGGGAAATCCAGAAAGTGATGAGAAAAGCACCTGGAGCACCCTGTCTGCTTTGCTATTTATTCTTAGCTTGAAAATTGTTTGTAGCCTAGGGCTTTGGCACCCAGATGTGTTACAGCTGCTAATCCTAAGCAAGGCCTCAGGAAAACTAATCAGCCACTAAGGTCTTTTAGGGTCTTCACAGCCTGGTGTTGGAGGCCATCTGCTAGAAAGCTGGAGGGTGAACATGGAGAGGTTGGGATGCGACTTGAAAGTTTCAGGAACTCATAGACAGAGGTTTCAAGATTAAGTCAAAGCAGTGTAATTTCTCATAAAATCCATTTTTAAGACTGGTAGAGACTGTAGGGGACAGGATGGCTGTGGGTTCTCTTGCTCATAATATGAATATTAATCATTATTTCAGGGAAAAAATGAAGAAGAGAAAGTTCTTCCAGTGCTCTACTTGTTGTCTGGCTGAGATGGGTCTTCACTCTACAAGACCAGAAATTTAATGTTTTGAGGCGTTCCCTGAACAACCAGTCAAAAAAAAACTTCAGCTGCCAAAAATTCTATTCAAGCTCTGCTTCCCCCATCACAGAATAACAAAATCTGGGTTATATGAACCTGTGTAGCTAAGAATTCATTCTCTGTAATACATCTTGAATGGGATTTTCGTTCTATGCTGAGAATGACCTGTTTTCTGCCAAGGAAAGCCCTGATTGAAAGAATGTGCCACAAACAAGTGAACTCAAGGTACACAAGAACAAACATTTTGTGTACCCAGGGTTTATTTTTAAAACTGGAAGAGTAATACAGTGTAAAAAGTCTTTATCCTTTTCAAACCCCATCTTCCTTTTTCAAAGCGAAGCAACTGGTATTAAGCTGGAATGTACCGAGTCAGGAAAAGCAGATAAGCGCTCAGGTGTCAATATTGCCTTCCTGTGAGGTGGCAGAAAAACAAGCTTCTCTGAGCCATGTAGAGCAAGCTAAATCACGAGGCTGTTACAGTGTATAGTAGAAAAGATAAATTATCTAATTGCCTCTTGGACTAGTTTATTTATAGGGACATAATGTGTTATCTATGCTTCTTATCCTTCACGCAAAAGAAACCAAAACATAAATCAGAAATGGGCTAAAGGAGATGACTTCATCAGTTTCTGCTTCATTTGCATGACCTTTCTTTACTATATGGCATTTCCAAGTGAGGATGTTTACTGGATCAGGAGACCCACTGAAATCTGTAAGTTATTGCTCTCTCTGTGGCATGATCTGATCCTCCCTGCTTTTATGAGGTTTTGTTTTAGAAAATGGACGTGGAATTATTTTTCAGCAAAATTTAACCTCGGAAACAGAAACATCAGTAGCATTACTTAATTGTGGAAAAACTTACAGAGGCTTCTGAATTTTAAATGTATGATAGAGTCTCAATTACCTTAAAACGAATAATCCTAATGACCTAATTAGGACTGCTCACATGTTCTTATACTGAAGAATGGTCATTATACCCTACAGGATTAAGACCTGCATTTGTTCCTGTGCTCAGTTGGTTTTGTCTTTCTGTGCATTAAGAAATAAACAAATGTTTTAGCCATTTGTAAGCATTTTTTTCCCTTAATTGAGGTAGTTTTTGCTGTGTAGAGATAATAATTGTTAGAAGAAAAAGAAATAAAACAATCTATTTTAAGCATGGTAAAGAAAAGAAAGAGTCTAGTATTTTCTGAATATCAGAGGGGTGAAAAATCTCTCCCAAACAAATCGGTTATGTAGGTGGATATTTACCATAGTTCTATACTTTTCCATATATGCACCTGTGTGTTGTCAGGCAACAGATGATTCAGATGACATTGTGGGGTTTTTTAACCACCATCTGTGTATCTTAATTTCATCTTTTCAGCTTCCTAACAGCGTTATATGGTGCTGTATAAAATTTGAAGAGCTTTGTTGATAAATTTGTTTTTAATCCAAATTGTTTGCATTACTAGACTACAGCTGGTGATGACAGCATTTGAATAATATGTAGGGTTGTTAACTTCGTGATTAGAGTTCTTGCTATTTTTTTTCCTCGATTTTATTATCTTTTTCTTCTTTTTAGTCACTTTTCTTCTTGGTCAGTTATAATTCGATATTGTAAGCAGCAAAATACTGGATTAACTCACCTTGCATCTTTGGGAGATGTTTGAGGTAAACATACCTCACACAGTGGAGAAGGTCTAGGAGGTTCACAGAGATGAAAAGCTGGACATGACTCAGCCATGCGCGCTCATAGCCCTGAAGGCCAACCACATAAAGGGCTGCATCAAAACCAGCATGACCAGCAGGTCAAGGGAGATGACTGTCTCCCTCTATTTTGCCCCTGTGAGACTCCAGCTGGGGTGCTCTGTCCACCTCTGGGATCCTCAGCACAAGAAAAGTTTGGACCTCTTGGTGTGAGTCCAGAGAAGGCTGTGAAGAAGATCAGAGGCCTGGAACACTTCTTCAACAAAGACAGTCTGAGCGAGATGGGGTTGTGCAGTCTAGAGAGGAGAGCTTTCTGGGGAGACCTCACTGTGCCCTTCCAGTACCTTAAGGGCGAGGGACTTTTTAGATAGGCAGATAATGACAGGACAAAGGGAATGGTTTTAAACTGAAAAAGGGCAAGTTTAGATTACTTGTTTGGAAGAAATTCTTTACTCAAATGGTGGTGAAACACTGGAACAGGTTGTCCAGTAAAGCAGTAGATGCCCCACTTCCCTGGAAGTGTTCAAGGCCAAGCTGGATGGGACCCTGAGCAACCTGTTATAGTGGGTGGCATCTTTACCTATGGTAAGTAGGTGATTTTTATGATCCCTTCCAACCCAAACCATTCTAAGATTCCATGATATTCACTGAGTTTCTGTAATTAACTCTTTTCAGTAGACTGAACTGCACATCTGAAAATTTTTAATTTTAGAACCTTACATTGTCAAAATCTTACATTTATGACAGAATGTTTTCCAAAGCTCTGGAAGCAATAACAGATTTTATTGTCTGTGTGCTGCATAGGCTGTGAATAGGGGATGCAGGGGATTGAAAAATATGCTGCATTCAGGTGTGAAGTTAAGCAATTATTCTTGAAAAAATCCAAGTCTCTGAGAGACAAAATATCTTTTGCAGGAAGAATAAGCAATTTAACATAATGACAAAGTCATGGGCGAGAGATTTAAAAAAGCAAAATAGAAATTGAGAATATGAAATGTTAGAAATGGTCTTGCAGTGAGCCAAAGAGTAGACTTTGTATGTTTGTATAATAGGCAACATGACTTCTCCAAAAAACAGAATGATATGAAAAGAGCAACACCACCCTCAGGCCCTAAATAAATGCCTGAAGCTGATATTACAAATTTTATTTGCTGGAAAGACAAGACATTGCAAACAGAAATACCTACCTTTCAACCTAAGTGATGAGGAAACTATACTCTTCCAAGAAGATATTGGAGTTCTGTAATTTTGGAACATGTCATACTGAATAAATTGCTAATAACATAAGTTAGATAAAACACAACATCACATCCTTTCTTCTTGTGAGGAAGTGAAAGAAAGAGGTAAAGTGAAATGTTATGAATACATAATGTTAATTTGGAGCTTTTATTTATTTAAGAGGAATTTCTCATGTGACCTCATGTTATGAGATTATAATGCAGCTTTTATTTCATTTTTCAAGATTTAAAAAAAATAAATTAAGATATATGATTCGTAGCTCCCTTTGTGAATATAAGGCTCCCATAAAGTGTTTTGCTGATTGACATGTCAGCATGAGATGTACAGGTGTATACTTTATTTTGCTGCTGAATTAGTGATGAGTGACTGTTTTTTTTCAGCATGGCTGTGTTGGAAATATCTAAGTAGCCTACTCTTTCTGCAAGCTTCAGAGATCATCATCCCTGTAAGCTAATTGACATACTGTTAGTTTCTCATCTGAAAAAACATGTCAGATGTTCAGATATGGTCTCAAATTCTGCATTTTGGGAAAAGATAAAGTGCAGATGTTCTTAAACTATGTGTATAGATACTGAATATTTTAAATACTAAAGTAATTAAGGATTTTTTTTTCCCATACTGGCTCTAGTTAAGGATGACATACCTCAGACTACAGTAAGTCTCACCTGAGGGTTCAAAATCAGGTTTTTCACTTGCTTCATGTCTGAAGAATTTTGAATTAGTTGAATGACTTGTAAACATAAGGTAAAGAGGGATAAGGGGAAGATTTCTTTTTGTCATAACGAGATATTTGAGATTTTCAGATTAGTACAGGCAAGTCATTTTGCTACCCAATATTTATTTTTTTTTTTTTTTGTGAGAAGCATCTTTCTGCTTTGAAAGTACTTTCCAGTACTTTACTGGGAGAGAACTGATTACCTGACTGTTTCTTGTCCAACTCAGCAAATTTACATCAGAAGGTCTAGGTTCTACCCAATGCCTGGAATTGGTCACGTATCCTGACTCACGTAAGTAGGGACCCACTGGAATGCAGCCCTGAATTGGTGTTTAATGTAGGGCAGTTTGAATGTAGATGCCGTGGGCAGCAGGAAAGTATGAAACTTACGTTGGACTAGAGAACTCCAGAGTTATTCACAGAAGCTTGTCTATCTCAGCTGTACTCCAAATTCTTATGCAGTGCACTTATACAGGTTCTTATACAGTCTTCTGCAACTCCTCAGGAAACTGAAGACCTTTCATCTCTAACAGGTTGCTTCTGACAATCAGTTAGGCCAGAGGAGATGCATTTAAGATATGCACTAATCTGCTCATTTGACCTAGAAACTACATGCCTCACAGTACTTTTCCACACATCAATTCAGCAGCCAGGGCTCTAAAATCATGCAAGGGAAATATGTGTCTCTTCCATAGAGACTTTCTGCAAATTCTTGGTTGAGAAGGCATAATAATAGACTGTTTCCCTATATAACTATCAATTCCAGTTTGTGAAAGAATTCTAAAAGTAAGAAAAATGAGAACTATTGAAGTTGACCAGGTCTTTAGGTTGAATTTGAACATCTAAATTACTTGTTTTCTCAAAGGTTCTTGGTCCATGATGCCTCACAAATAATTAGGGGTTTTGATATTGTTGCTTTCAAGGTCTCTGTATGCCTAGGTACAAAATCTGCTGGAATGACTGACACTGAATTCACCTTTGCCGGAGTGCAGTGCAGATGCAACTGTAATAAGCTGTTGCCAGCATGGCTCCAAAGATTTAGATGCTGCATGTTATCTTGTTCTGAAGTAAAATATTCGATCCATCTCAAATCCTGAATTTCAATAAGTTTGGTATAACATCTTCATTAGGGTTTATGACCAGCCAGATGGCCATCTTTTTTACAGCTGTTTATGAAATCCCAATAGTATTTATTTTTCAAATTAATTTAACTGTTCTAAAAACGGAATTTTATTTCAGTTGTTGAAATTTCATCTCATTTTAACAGATGTGTTGTTCCTTCTCACTCAAATGTTTAAATATAATTCAGATCTGATAATGATTTCATCTCCTGTTTTTGCATGTTAGAATGTTTACAAAACTGGTAAACCAGATGCATTATTTCAGTAAATGAGAAGAATGAAGTGACTATTTATTGCTTATTTAAAGTGCCTAATCAGCTTTCTATAATTGCCTTTGGTTTCCAAAACATAAGATTTTTGATATAATAAAAAGTTAGCCTTTGTGAATAGTAAACAGTGGTGCATGAGCTTGTATAACTTCATTGTGTGCTTCAAGTTTGTATTTATATTTAATGTTGAATACATGAATCCTTCTGAATATAGTGTAAGGCTCCCCAGCATTTGGGAATAGATCGGTGAATTTCTTTCTACCTGCTTGTCATCAAGTTTTCTTGCATTATTTCCTTTTGTACTGATCAAGTACAGTGGGAATATTTTATTTAGCTGAAGTGTCTAGAAGGGAGTCAATTTCTGTCAAGGCAAATCATTGCTCCCACCATAACATTCTCTTTGATTGATCTTACATTGATAAATTTCTGATTAATGAAGTTCCTTTTATAAATTATGAAGCAATTTAAGAAGGCCTTTTGACTTTATGGAATTGTATCAAAGCCTTTATTAGAATTATGTTTTAATGCCTGTCCATTAGAGTCTCTAAGCAGAATTTAACATGTTGGGATTACAAGAATCCATATAGAAAGATATAAAAATGTCCAAAAATAAATCATGTAGATCTAGGAGTAAGTACAGCATGTTCTTAAAACCTGTCTGTTGCATATTAATAGATTTTACCTTGATGATCTACCAAAAAAGGAGAAGACACTGTGATCTGCAGTAGTGGTATGAAGTACAGTAACAACGACACATTCCTTGTGCCACAACCCCTCTTAAGGTGTTGGACATTTCCAACAATGCAAAATCATCATTGTCTGAGACAAGCGAGACAGTCTCAATATTTCTGTGAAGAGAAGATTGTGTTTTGTCCTAAGCACTTGGCCTTCACAATTACTTTGCTAAATCCTCTTTGATTTTCTGAAAAGAGGTGTTTTTGGTTTTATTTTCTTCAGGCCAAGTCAGAACTGTAGTGCCAGAAAATATTTATTTTTTCTCTATTTATAATACTATGTGAATCATTAGTTCCAAATTTTATACCCTGAATATTCTTTCAAACAACATCTCAATGTTCATTGTATAGACTAATGAGAGAGTAAAGATGAAGATTGTGCTCTTTTACATTTCAGAACTACTGCTATTTACTGAAAAAAAAATAGTTTATTATAATTGAAATTAATGTAATCAAATTAAGAATAAAATATTTTTAAGGTCTTAAAATACTAATGGGAAGTGTAGAAACACTGTATTTGGAATTTTTATTTTTTTAATATTAAATAGAGCAATAGGCGTCTCTGCTCAATGAATTTAAGGATTAGAACAGCAGTGAATGATGCCTCTGCCTCTAAAGTCAAAAGCACCAGTCAAACAGCCTGGGAAAATCTGGTATCGCTATAGGTGTGACTATGTATTATCACAAACAGTGAGATTAGTCTTGCCTTTTTAACATTTGCATTCATTGCATTCACAGTCAACTATCTTTCCAAAATAATTACCTCATAAATCGTGAATAAGTGTACCTGAGGGCTGGGTTTTTATTCTTCTGTTTTGTGGGGTTTTTTGGGTTGCTTTTTTTTTTGATTGGTTGGGTTTTGTTTGTTTGTTTGTTTATTTTTTGTTATTATTTTCTTTTTAAAATGTAACATTGTTTGATGTTGGCAATGAATACAAAAGTGTTTTTTCTTCCTAAATGTATGCTTATGCCTTGTGTAAAGCATTTTAATAAAAACATAAGGACAAGCTGCTCTTTACATACTCCTAAAGGTTGACTTTAAGGAAGGAGGGAGAGTAGAGACAGGTAGGAAACAAACGGTAAAATTTTGCTGCACACTCAGACTGAATTTCCTTTTGAAGATGGATATTGCCTTGGCTCTGTTCAAAGTTAACTACATCCGCTACGGGGATCTGTTGAACCTGCTGAGCTACTTTGTTGGCTGAATTGCTCTCAGGCTTTCTTTTTCTCTAGTTCTCTATATAGCTAGAAGTATTGATAATTTTGAGGTTTATGCAGGTTCTTTAATGCATGGTTCACCAATAAGTACACCGATCCACTCTCAGTCTACGATGTTCTTCCAGGTAGATTCGTACAAGTACATAATGACCTAGAGCCTTCACTCAGTCTTCTCATTTTGACTTCAGCTTTTTTTTTTTTTTTTTTTTCCCCCCCTCAGGCAGTCCATTATCCATGGACATTATGCATGTGGATCTCAGACTCCTAATATGTAGGCACGGTGATGTAAAAAGGAACGGCATTAATTTGTGCTTGGCAGGTCTCTTCCGTGATCCTATCTACAGGACACAAGCTTGCACAGTACCAATTCCAGACTGACAAAAAGCTGAGGTTAATAAACTTTACTATGTCAAAGATTTTAGATTTCTTTTATTGGAATTGTTATATTTTAGCAGACCTTGTGAAGCAATTACCACAAGCACTACTCCAGCAGAATGACTGCAACGGAGCAGTCTGTGTGCGAAGCCTCTTCTCAGTGAAAATGATGGCAACACTTATTGTGGGCTGTAATAGGCGGGCATCTCTTGAACAGACTGAAGCGAAATGTCAATTTTGGGAGCTGCCAGCACTTTACAGGAGTGATCGTGGTATGTATCGCTGAGATCATTAGTCACACCAAAGTTTCGTGACAGGAAGGTCATGAGATTCTTATCTTGAATGAGTGCAGAATTTGAGATAGGTGATGATTCATTCTGATACCAAGGAGGCAGGTAAAAAGGGACATCAATCTTTGCTTTTTTCAATATTTTCTATGGCAAGAAGTAAGCCAAAAAATACAGTGCACAAAACTGAGAGAGGTAAGAGATTTATTCATTACTTGATAATCATGGGTTTTGGCAGTGTGTTACACTAGCCTCATGCTCCTGGGCCTCTGTTGATCATCCAGAGAAGTATGAAAATAATTGATTTTTCTTCCTTGAAGCTTAGAAAAATGTTTCCAAACTGGTTTTCAAAACTTCCATAAGTTTTGGGAGAGAAAGCTGGGGCATTTGGAAGACTGCCTGCAAATTAAATAAAAGCACAAATTCCTGGTACACAAACCACACAATCATTTATTGATTAATTTATAGAGCTGCAGCTTTTCTGAATGCGTTTGCCTACTCTTAAGGCTTAGTTTCTGACAATTTTAGTGGAACTGAGCTGAAACAGCACTTAAAATCTCATCTAAAAACTATTTGGAGATGTAACCTGGTTCTTTTCCCCTCCATTGAATGGAAGAAAAACACAGGTGAAATGAACAGGACATTTTGGATGCAGTAAATTCAGTCCAGCATGTTGTGTCCTATCTCTGGGAGTTGCTAAGGAGTCTTCACATTCAAAAAAGTGGTCCTCATATATAGGTTAGCTGAAAACCAATCCATACTGCTCCAAAAAACATATGAGCAGGCTTCAGGTGAACAACTTAAAATATTTTTGAGTTACCTCAAAGGTTTTGTAAGGGACTGTACAAATCTGGTCGTGTCTTTCAGTAACCATTCCTGGGACCCTCCACCTCCCAATGGTTCCCCAGGGTGGGAGAGCCTCTGTCTGAAGCGATGCTCCACTCAAGCAGTGTCTCTCCTGCTCTACTTAACTGTGGTTTTAGAAAGTTCCACATGTAATTTCTGTTTTAAAAACAGAACCCTCTCTGATCAAGAGATGATATGAACTTCTAAGCACTATCTAAGATTCTAATATCTAAGATTCATCTGACTGTCATTATTGATACTTTTTGGCATTGTAATTAGTGTCTCACAGAAGTGTAGAGTTTGTCTCTGAGGAAGACAGAAGACTGTGCACAGGGTAATTCTGAGCTCATTTAAGCCTTTGAAAGCAAGAAAGCCTTTGTTTCTTGTTTTTCTTCAAAAAGTAGCCTTAGGGAAAATGTTCTTTCCACCACCTTCCATTTGTCAAATGAGGTTTTTCATACCAGAGACTGTTCACTACCTGGATGCAGTATTGCTAAAACGGTATGTTTTGCAAAATTTGACAAACATTTTTTGTGACGGTGATGACATTGAAGCTCATCTTCCTCCTTGGTGATGCAGTCTTGCTTAAATTCTTGTTTGGATAACTACATTAGTGCTTTTACTGATCATCAGAATAGCTTTCCATATTTTAAGAAGTATTGTTTGTTTGTTTTTTAATTCCTTTATAAATAACATACTAAATTTACTCTGAGGGCAAATACCAGACAGACATGCAGTGTGGTAAGCAAGCATTGAGATCAAATACAAACTTGCAAGTACACCGTACTTTCAAACATATTCATATAGTGAAGCTGAAAGATGCTTGTAATGTCCTTAGAAGTTGAAACAATTCAGGCTGGGGTAATGGTTTATGAATAAGGATTAAAGAGGAAAATTAAAGAAGGAAAAATAAGGCATGAAATTATCAATCCAAACTATTTTAGAAAGTTCCCTTTTTAGGCAGTCGACTCCACAAGTAACTGCAATGTAAAGCCTGAATTGAGGGGAGGAAATCCCCAGTTTTAACAATCTGTTGGACTTCAAGCCAAATAAATCAGTGCTGCTTCATTCACCTCCAATGTTTTTCTACTAGATTAATAAATGTCTTTCCCTCTTTTCTCAGCTGAGCTTGAAGAGTGAAGCTGATCTGGCAGTGACGTTGTTCCTCCTATGCCCAAGGTTTAAAGATTTTAGAGTTCCTTTTAATTTGTGAATTTATTGCTGTTTTACAGCCCCTCGGGGATTTAGTGTTAACACAGAAGGCTTTGCTTCACATCCGTGAACCCTTCTCTCCCTGGAAAAAGATGCAAAACTTCTAAAGAAGTGGGAAACACTCAAGTTAGTCAAGTCCCTCTGTGATTACAAGCTTCTTTCAATAGTGAATAAAGTCCTAAATAGCACCCAGGTATCACAAGTGCAAAATAAGGGTCTAAATATGCTTATTTTCTCCTTGTGTTGCTTCCTCTCTTCCATAGTCTCAGGACTGTGGAGCCTGATCTTTGTCTTTTGCTTTTGTGTTTTGTTTTGTACAGCAGTGTATTCAGCTGCCTGCTGTCCAGTTGGTTATATCATCCAGCTGTATCCTCCATGGTTTTCCTCTTGATGTGCTGCTTGCTCTCAGGCCAAAGAGCACAGTCTTTAGAAAGTGGTCATTATCCATTTGGCAGGTGCATCCAAACAGATGGAGTTCCCTTCGATTTCTTCTGGCAGTGTAAGACTCTTGCATCAATTTTTTTCTCTGGACCATTTTGGTTTTGATGAAGCTAACCTTAAGCAACTGCTGGTAGCAACAGACCATGTTGTGTTTCTGCCTTTTTGAAAGTCCAGAACAGGGCTGAGAACCCTGAAGAATTACTTCTTTTGCAAAATATTTGGTGGGTTCATAGTGTGTAAGCTCTGGACTTGGTAAATTAGTGCAATTGGCTCAATCTGTTTGTGCCTTGATGTTCATTTGCAATCAGGACTTGTCTCTATTAGGATATTAACACAGCGTAAGTAGAAGCTTTTGTATGAAAGGGATTACATTCATTAGGTAAGGAAGGGGCACAGAGGTTCAAAGACTTAAAGTATATAGCAATCACAAAGCTATGAAATTCTACTTTAACTGATATCAACGTAAGTTCTGCTACTATTTCATTTGGGTTAGATATTCACTCAATGTACTCATGTCTTCTCAGTTCAGGGGTCCTCAATGTCATACAACAGGATCCATCAATGGCAACCTGCCTGGACTGAAACGCAGCATCTGCTTAACACTACCCAGTTTAACTCTGGATGTGGTTCATATTAGAAAGAAAGAACATTCCCAGCCAACTAAAACTGGAGGGAGAAATTTAGCTAAAAAATGTAATTATCTAAATTAGAGCTCTGGCCAGGATTACTAGACAAAGATTGTCAAGGGAAGTGTGACAAAAAGAACCAGTCACAGTCTGGGTTTCATATTTTCACTGTGCCACTGCCTCTGATCTCAACCAAATCCTTTCTACTTTTATTTTCTTTAAACCTTGTAAAATTTTCTAATTTTGCAAAGACTGCGGTAAATGAAAGTTTCCCTCACTAATTGCTTTCTCAAATCAGGCAGGCATCCTTCTGGTGTTACCATGACATCCTGTGAAGCAGAACAACTACCAAGGACAGATTTTTCTGGGGAAGCAATGTCTTCTAGCTGCATCTAGAAAAGTGCTAGTGCTGCCGTCTCAATGTCACTATTATGGGTGATGGATTCATTGCTTCAGGCTTTTTTTTTTTATTATTATTTATGTTCCTGTTTTAATGGTTATTTTTTCCCCAAAAGTAATGTGTTTAAAAATCACCATCTTGTTTTTAGTTTTGAAGTCGATGGGAACGAAACTAAAAATTCTTCTAAAGAATTGCTGTTTAAGAGAGCACACGTCTAGGAAGCTTTAACTATTCTCTGACCAGTGAGTGACAATGCCTATGGAGATTCATCTTCTGGCACTTTTTCTCCCTACCTTTAGAATGGCCATAAAGGTAATGAACTTTATTCTTTGAAAAAAACATTCCTATTAAAGCACTGTGTAGGAAGAAGCTATTCTAATTGAAGTCTGGCATTTTTATTAGCAGGAGTAATGAAATATTTTGTTAAGGGCAACCCGTATGAAATTCTGTATTTCTCCAGTAAGGATTAAACCTCAGTTTAAACAGAAAAAAAAAATTATTTCCTAACTCCTTATGTTAAGAAGAGTAGACTGGTGAGTACAATAAGTGTATACTAATTTTTAGTGTTAATAATTTGAGTGCATCTGTTCATCAAATACTGTTTTGCTTTTGTACTGAGAAAACTCAGTACAATTACTGAGGACATGATCTTTATTTCTTACTCTATTTATCTGTAATGGAGTGGACTTTCAGGATTGTGTATTGACCTTTGTAGCCAGATGCCTCTTGAATGATATCTTGATTGACACTCATGAAGCTTATTCCATCTCAGAAAATTCATATAGTCTTCTCAGGGTTTTTTTGTGTGATTAAGACAATTTGGTCACTGATTTGGTATTTTTAAACAAAAGTGTAGTTAAGGCTGCTTCTACTCTGCTTTCAAACAGCAATGTACTGTGAGACTGTACTATTGCGTGCATGGCAAACAAAGATTCTTAATGTAACGTAAGGGTTACAGAACAAAGATATTTGAATTTCATTGCTATAGTGTTTCGCAGTGACAGCATGTAGCTGAAAATTCAGGAGCAAAGCTGAGCTTCTGAAAGGTTATCATGCAAACAGATGCATATGTAAATGCAGATTTGAGAACAGACTTACTGGGTTCTTCCTCTCTCCAAGTTTGATACGTGTTCTTATGTTCTTATGCAGAGTGCTCCCTTCTCATGATTCTGTCTCACAGCATCTGCCTACCTGCCCAACTTTGTCTGATGTTCTCTTTATAAGCCTCTTCTACATGTGCAAAGGACTTTCGTATGAATTGATAGTTGTCATGCTGTCGCACTGTTCTCCAGCCAGAGCTGTTTATACTTTCAATAAAAATTAGTACAAGACGGGTAAGTCAAAGATTTCAGACCTTCACTGCTTATAAATAAAAGTCTTCATATAAAAAAAAAAACAACCCCCCAAAAAAACCAAAAACCCCACACAAATGATACTGTTTTAATCATTCATAAACTAAGTGTCCCTCATTCTATTTTGCAAAGTTGTTTAAATTCCTTTTCCATTTAGCAAGAACATTCCTTCATGAAAATAGAGTTACCTCCATCTGAGTGGCAAGTTTTTATTCAGCTGGTCTTGGCATGATCTGAAATTCAGTTCAAACTTTTAGTGAGAGGTCTGACTGAGCAGAACCCTTTTCATCTGCACTGAACTGTCTGAAATCTGACTTGGTGACATAATAGTAAAATTATTCCTCCATCATCTTTGTGAACACCTGAAATCACTAACTCATTATGCAGAGGCCAGCTTCAGTCTTTGGTGACCTATAATAGACATGACCCAGCAACCAAGCAGGGAAAGTTTTATCCAATTAAAAATCCCTTGAGTCATCCAGTCTCTTTAAAATGAAGAATCTAAATAATAGATTGCATGAAGATAGATAACATTCTCAGCATGCACTTCGTTCCACTCTTCAACACAAAAGGGAGAAGAGAAAGAAGATGGGAGTCAGGTAAGTGAGACAGATGGGAATGAGAGTCTGGGAATATGAGGAAATAGACTTAATAAGCAGCAAGTAGAAGAATGCTTCAATAATTTAAAGTATCTATAAATCAGTGAGGACCCAGTGACATTTAACCAACAGTTCATGAGGAAGAGCAACAAGAACTGCGATGATCTGTCAGCTGTATGGGAGGACGGATAGAGTACAAGTGAGCTATCAAGGAAGAGTGAAGTAAATAACAAGTATGCTTTAAGAATTTTTTTTTAAGTGCAGGAAGCAGAAGGCTCCCCAAACTATAAGCCATTTGCTTCACGCTAATAAATAGTGCATTTTGCATATGTATGAAACTTCAATTGCTACACCAATTATAGAAACAATCTTTAAGCATCTCTTAGTACAGACAAAAGTTTTGTTATGTATACCCTTAAGCTTTTTTTGTAATTGTTGGAGTGTTTTTCCTGGAGGAGTGATAAATATGCTCATGTGATTTTTTTGGTGTCACTTCTATGTGCACCAATAATATCTGTTTGGTTTTAATCTGCTTCAGCTTTCCTGCTAGAATGTATATATCTGCAAGCAGGTACATAATTTCCCCCTACTCACTAGGCAAATTTTAGACTAGTTTTAATTTGGTTTGTTGAATGATGAGAAAGAATGGTTCCCTTCTCCAGGGAAAATATCTATTGCTGAGTGAGTTTGCTTCTGTCTGAATAAGCAGCCTTTGAAGAAAGTGAAATTGCAACGTGGGGAGAGAATTTCAGAAAGACAGGATGTTTGCTTATATACATTTTACTGACTGGATATATGATAGGTGGTGTTTGTGCACAGTTCAGATGTAGAAGACTTCATATCCAGAATTAGCTGTCCTGTCTACAAGAGAACACCGTATTTCTGATGTAGTAGAGTGACATATGAGTCTAAGAAACAAAATATTTGAGTACTGAAGTAGCTGAGGTATTTGGCCAACAATTCAAGTGGATAAGGTTTTGAATGTAGTAGTGATTTTATTTTCATGATCCTAGCATATCGTGGTACAGATGAAAAGAATGGAGCAGTTGGAGTTGAATTGCTCCCAGGACACAGGAAAAGAGAATAGAGCCAAATCAGTATGGGTCTGTTGTCTCTGAAAGTCTTTCCTCTTTTAACTGAAAAGAGCCTCAATGTGATGAACTTAATGGCCTACTGCAGAAGAACACTATGGCACAAAGTTATGGGGAAGAGTTTGGGACCTTCATTGAAATGATTTGATGCTGTTCTACTTCTATTAAATGTTACCTATATTAGTTTAAATTATATAGTATTTGCAATTATTTTTCTTTAAATGTTGGATTTTTAGAATAGTGGCTTAAGTCTGTGAATGTATTCTAAACTAAGAAAGTTAAATAAGTTTGAGATGTTAACTATAGGAGATAGTGGTGTGCATATTCAAAATTAGGGTGGGTTCCAGTGCTTTGCAGAATTTGATCTTGATATATGGTCTGAGGTGCTGAACTACATGTAGAGGGCTGTCTCTATGAAACACTTGTCCAGTGTTTGGGACAATGGCCTCCTGACCTCTGACTGTGCCCAATAAACTTGTAGTTTCACGGTGATAATGAGTAACAGGTAGTAATAGACGCCTTGATGTAATTTTTTATGACAACCTTTTAAAGTTTATTATTTTTTCACAGTAAAAAAAAATCCTGTTTCAGATAAATGTATCAATTTTTAATGCACAAATCTTGGCTGCATTCCACTAATGAAACAAAGTCTCAGTCAATTTCTTTCTTTTCTAGAGGTCTATTAGAGTTTTCATTTAAACCTTTCAGCAAATGATTCATAATTATTTCAGTTTCAGGAGTATTCATTCTTTACCTTGCCTAGAGTTATTACAATGAAACCTTTGGATTTTTTTATATTAAGGATAAATTAATTTTTTTCCAATGGATCAAGTGTATTAAATTTTAAATCATTTATTGCAGTTGCTTTTACAAATTAAGGCACAGCTTCCATGATTCAATTTCTTAGACAAGGCAAATTATTGTAGTATTAATTCAGACTTTGTATAGGATTTTCCCTAATAAATGTCTTCTATTTTGTCTCTTGATCACAAGTGATGAATTAGAGAGGGATACATTTTTATTTATTTTTTTAATTCATATTTGCTATAGGACAGAAGAACCTTTAAAGCCTTTGTATTTGTGATTCGATGCCAATTTAACAGGGCAACGAACTGTAAAACAAAGTTAAAATTCCTCCTTAAGCAGTCAATATGTAATAATGAGCACTGACTTACAAATTGAAATATGAAGACCTGCAGACCTCTACCTGGCAGGTCATTCTTTTTTTAACTTAAGAAAAACAAAGAAATGAAAGTGTATGTGAGGGGGAAACCATTGTTATAGATTGTTAGGATCCCAAATTGTACTCTTCATCTACTTTAACTTTTCAACACGCCTTCTGCGGATCTTCTTGCTGCCTGAGCTGTAACAGCTCAAGGTATTAACAAAAGTGGCTTTGATGTCGTTCTTGTGTTTCCCCGTCTTTGACGGCTCCTCTTAACTTTTCCATGACCTGGGTAGTATTCCCTCCAACACTGAGACATAAAGACCAAAAAGAGCATATTTGTATGCTTGAATTTATCTTTGCTTGAAGCTTTTACCAAGACAGCGAAGCATGGAGAAATGTTATTCCATGCTGAAAGATACGTGGCATGGAACTGACAAGAAAATTATTTTGCCTGAGTGTGGGCTGCAGCTCTCCAGGTGATCTTAAAAGTATGTCACAGCAGCCTCACTGGGCAGGACTAATCTCACCAGAGCTACATTTAAGTTTGACAGATTCCTCTCTACTCCTCACGTCACCTCTTGCCATAGGAACATTTTCTGTGCAGGGAGAGTATGCTTAGAAAGCAGACTTCCAGCTGCATCTGCAATACTTGTCGTGGTAGAAACATTCCTGCTTAACATTGATTAAGTTTTATGACTTTTTTTTTTTTTAAATGTGCTTTTAAAATCAACAGGTCTGAGGATAAAAAATTTGGTTGCACAACATTCTGCCTCTATTTCCCTGTTCCTCTCTGGGAGAGTCTTGTTTTAGTTCCTCTGCTTTGTTGCTTCTCTCCCTTGCTGTGATTTAGGCTCACTTTAATAGGAATTTCTGTGCTGCAAACCTAATGACTGTACTGAGGTGTCCTGTATGCACAGGACTGGAGTGCTCTCTCTCTACTGAGAGACCCACCACACTCAGGGTTGGCTCTGTTTTGGAGCTGACTGGCTCTCCAGTCTGGGAAATTGCAGAAGGATGTGTCCTAACTCAGAGTCAGGACTTTTCCACAAGGCAATATGAAATGCACCAGTGTTGGTTCTTGGAGCTGAAGCCTCAAGTCAAGCCTGGCTAGGAAGGTGGCAGGTTAATATGCCCTTACAATTCCTTTTGTAATTTGGACCTAAATAGCCAAATGCAGAAGGATTAGCAAATGTACATGTGATCTCTTCAGCAGTGCATATAAACAGAAAAGTGCTGACGATGGAATAATGATTTTGAGCACTTGTAAAACAGAGTGCAGTCACTTCCAACCTGGCCATGACCTCACCACCTGATGGAATAAGGACATTGCTTCATGCAAATAAAGACTAATTGTTTGAATTTTGAGAGCCAGCTTGGATTTAGGTTTGAATCTCCTCTGGCAAGCACCCTTCAAAAACTACTATATTTCTGTTCTCCCAAATCTTTCATTTTTAAGAATTATCCTTCCACATGGGTATACTTCACCTGTCATGTTAATTATTTATTGCTCTTTAAGAACCAAGAGTATGCTTGAAACTGGTTTCTCTACAGAGAACTGCAAAGGGAAGGACTTGAAGAGTCCTCTGCAGCTCACAGTGTGATTCCAGCTTAGTGAATATTTGATTTGCTGAGGGAAATAGAAGTGCTCTCTTAGATGTTTTAATTTGAGTCAGTACAGGCAGCCATGTCTGCATTTAAGGTTGCCCAGCAGATAAAGCTATATTTATAGAAACTTTTTATTATTTTAACAGGAATGGCAGGTGTAGTGATGTGTTGCTTTTTCTGAATTTGGGAGAAATGAGCTTCCAAGAGGGTTAGCAAGTCATGGTTTTTCATACATTTTAAGGGGTATTTTTCTTTCAGATACTTTTGGTCAGGTTGTCAGAGGTGGTCATTGGCACTGAGCAAGATACTCTTAAGACATTGCATTCCTTAGCAACAGTAGTCACTTCTCAGCTAGCAAAGTGGCAGGGCTAAAAGAATAGAGGTTTCTGTGTCAATTGTAACTTTGGTTCCCAAATCTGTAAGTACAATAGAAACTCATAAATAAAATTTAAAAAGCACGCAAGGGCTTGAACCCTTGCAAGATTTCTTGCCCAGGTAGAACACTGAACTTACAAATTCATATGAACAGCTCAGAGATCCCAATGTCTCAGAATGAGATGCTGGGCATGGCACTTGAATGTACTACAAATCTCTGAAATGGCATTTGCTGCGGTGTTGAGGGCATTGTAGTGATAAGAAATCCACTGCACCCTGAAACATCATTATTTATGATCAGTAGATAGTATAGAATCATCTGAATGACTGAGACTGAAAGGGACTTCTGGAGGTCATCTGGCCCAACCTTCCTGCTCAAGCAGGGCCACCTAGAGCTGATTATCCAGGACTATGTCCAGATGGTTTTTGAGTATCACCAAGGAAGACTTCATAATCTCTTTGGGCAACCTGTGCCAATGCTTAGCCACTCTCACAGTAAAAAGATGTTACCTGATGTTCAGATGGGACCTCTGGTGTTTCAGGTTATGCTCATTGCCTCTGGTCCTGTCAGTGGACACCACTGAAAAGAGCCTGGCTCAGTCCTCTTTGCAGTCTCCTTTTGGGTATTTGTACACAATGATGAGATCCCCCCTGAGTCTTCTCTTCTGCAGCCTGAACTGTGCCAGCTCTCTCAGCCTTTCCTTGCAGGAGATATGTTCCAGTCCCTGTCTCATCCTTGTGGCCTTTTGCTGGATCCTCTCTAATATCAAAAAATCAAAGAGAATAGCAAGTTAGAAGTGATCATAAAGTCCAACTCCCAATGGCTCCATCTCTCTATTGTACTGGGGACCCCAGAACTGGACACAGTACTCCAAGTAAGGCCTCACCAGTGCTGAGTAGATGGGAAGGATCCCCCACCCTCAGCCTGATGGCAGCACACCTCCTAATGAAGCCCAGGTTGCTGTTAGCCTTCTCAGCCACAGGGACACATCACTGATTTCTGTTCAACTTGGTGTCCATCAGGAATACATAAGCTAAGCCAGTCATTGCAGAAGATTATCAGGTTGGTCAGAAATGAATGGGTGTCACTGCCTAAAAAACTATGCTTAGAGCAGTCAGAATTATCAGCAGCATGTATGAGAACAGATTTACGGAACTGTGGCAATAGTCTGAGACAAGATGTGACCTGGAGCCTCCTGTTTCTTAATAAAGTAAAATGAGTGCAGTTTTCCCCCTATTAATAGTCTTTTTTATTTTTTCTATTTTCTTGGTGTTGATTCCACTTAGATCAAGACAGCCCTTTCTTGAAAAAAACATACTGAATGGAGAAAATGCCTTTCTTATCTCTATCTTAAACATCCACTTATGTTGTAAAATATCACAACATTTTTGGCTAGTTTAGAACAGAGGGATTAAATGTGTGTTTTCATAAACTATTATAGCTTTTGGGCCATGGAAGCTTTAAAAGCAGGGTCATTCAACACTTCTTGTTGGGTATATTCTGCTTTGGGTAAATAGTCAGCTAATTGCCAGCCTGAAGAGATAATACTGCTGCAGTTGGTGACAAGGGTGAATGAGATACTTGGATACTCATCCCAGTTCAATTGAATATTGAAGGTTTTATACAAAGTAGACAAGACTCAACAAGAGAGAGAAGTGCCTTAAATATTCATCAGGGGAAGGTTTAGGGCTTGGATCTCTCTGATGAATATACTAACAGCCAGGCTGCAGAATTCTTTTGCTTTCTCTATTGCTCCCTGAGTAGCCAAGTGCTTCTTACAAAACAGAACAACTTCAGAGGCAGACTGTGGAGAGCTTTTCTTCAGTGCACCAACACAGGCCTAAGTTCAGGCTTCTCTCACGTATCAGGCAGAAAAAGGAGTTAGTATGTTGGCCTCCTACATGCCCTGTGAAAGGTGACATCTCTTTCTCAGGTGCTTTGTGTGGGATTATATGTGATTTGACAGTACTCTACAGTCAAATTTTGTCAGAAGTCTATGAATGTCTAGGTTGTGCATCCCATAGGGAGGAGGAATTACTAAGTCCTAGGTATTACTCAGCCACAGAAGCACTGATGTTATTGGGAATTTAAAAGGAAAAGAAAGTAGTTTTTCAGAAGTCAGTGTTCCTAAATGCTGGCTTTTAGGAAGCAAAGTGGGTTTTGGGGCTTCATGCCCTTCTTGGAAATTTGTCCCTAATGTATTAGGTCTCTTTAATGGAAGGCATTCTTAAGTAAAGTGTCAGAATACTTTCATCTTTTGAGAAAAAAAAAAAAAAGAGAAAAGAAATAAAGACTGGGTTTTTTCCCTGTTAGTGACATGTTTATCATATCTCTAGGACAAATTCTATGTCATGATGTCTCATTGAAAACAGGGTCTAGGACACAGAGTTAGCTAATAGTTATGATTTCTGAAGCAGAGTGATACAAAGAAATTATTTGGATAGGGATGTTTTTAAAAGAGTGGTGACACTGAGTAGAAAATGGAATGTCAGATTGACCCAGGTCTTTTTTTTTTTTATTATTAAATAGAGCTTCTTAAGATCACATTAGTCAAGACATCATTGATTACAAGGATCCTTATTAAAATTTGTTAAAAGCTCACATTTTGCAGACAATCTTGTTGAAGGTTGCTGGTGCAAAAGCACAAATCCTTCTCACTATCAGCAAGCAAATTTCTACAAAGATCTTATAAAAAAAAAAAAGGAAAAAATAAAGAAAATAGCAGCATATTAAATGTTATACTATGCATAACTACTCTTTGGCAGAGGGGTGAAGACCAGCAGCTTTAAGTCATTCATATAGCAATTCATATGTAATTATAATTTCTTTCCCTCCATGTGCTTTTGGGACATTTATATTGATTCTTTTTTTCTTTAGTTAGATTGCAAACTATGTGGTTCAGGGGCTATGTCTCCTATGTGTCTATGAACTTAGCTGTTATGTAAATTGACTTCCGTTAACCTTCTATGATGACACGACAGGAGGGGTTGATGAGGGGAAAGCAGTGGGCGTTGTCTACCTCTACTTCTGTAAGGGTTTTGACATTGTCTTCCACAACATCCTCGTAGGTAAGCTCAGGAAATGCGGGTTAGTTGAATGAACAGTGAGGTGGATCACGAACTGGCTGAATGGCAGAGCTCATAGGGTCATGATCAGTGGAGTAGAATCCGGTTGGAGGTTGTAGTTAATGGAGTTCTATTTCAGTTGTTAGAAAAAGAGTATTGCACAGAGAAATTTATGAAAACAACGTTTTGAAGAGGAAAAAAATGGTAGAAAATGTCTTTTAACTTTTTCATAGAGCCACCATCTCCTCATGCTCAAGAGAAGACAGACAGCTTCTCTTTGTCTTATTTATATTTTTAAGAGTATACTCTATATGAATCATAAAGCAATATTTGGATTATTAAAAAAAACAACAGTCTGTGTAATGGTTTATCTTGTGAAACTTAAAAATGTGGTTGTAATTAGTCATAGTGCTAAAAGAAGGGTACAGAAGAAAAACATTTCTGTATAGATATTACAGCGTTTTCATGTCAAAAAATTTGTATGACATGGTCCCTTGGCTCACCTATTTTTTCATGTTGCTTAGGATCAAAGTTCTATGTTTACTGCAAGTTTCCTGATTGTTCCTGCTTACTGTGCCTTGGTAATCATTGTAGGGTGGCCCTGGACTCTTGATCTTGGTCCCTCCTCACCCGTCCCATCAGTGCAGGGGCTGTATTCACAGCCAGGACATTGTAGCCAGGGCATCCTTGTTTCTCAAAAATTTGAGCTCAACTGGATCCTCTTAATATAGGAAAATATGTCACGGCACTCTGCCTACTGATCTGAGAGCCCAGAGAACTCAGAACTACTTTAGGACCTGTACATCATTATGTAGCACTAGCTGCACTCTGCATCTGGGTGAAATTTGGTTTAAGCAAAGAGATTTTTCCACAGGGTCTGAAGTACTGTGAGATATGTTTTGCCTATTTTTATTATCATGTGTTACTAATCCATTGGTTCTGCTGTCATAAAGAAAAATCCCAAAAGTTTTACCTATGGAACTTTGTTTACATGAAGTATTGGGAAATGCAATTGATTCTTGTTTGCTTGGACATCTTGTTATTCCATGTATTTCTTCATCCTTGTCAAAATATCAGCAAATAAAAAAACCATTTAACTGTTAGAGTATAAACAAATCAAACACATTACAGACTTTCTTGTTATGGTTCTAAAATCATTTGGGCTTGAAATTAAGATTGGCAAGACATGACTGCATTTAGTAAAGAGAAAATGAAGTATTAATTGTTCTATTTTTCAGTATCCAGTCTGCAATTTGAATATCTAATCAGTTTCTTCTGTAACCTCCAACTGATATAAGACTTTACTGCCTTGGAATTGTTCGCATGGAGTTCCAAACATGCCCTAGTTCTTATGTATTTTTTTTTTTTAACTGGCATTTAATATTCCAGCTTGCTTTCAGCTTTGCAGCTCCTGTCATTGCCAGAGAAATAATATCAATATCTGAAACTTTCAGTATTTCACTTCCTTTGAAGTTGTGAATAAGTGATATTTTGAGAGAAGCTGTTATTCAGGGACTTTGCAAACTGAAAAGTGATAAGAAACAAATAGGGCTTTGAGCTGACTGGCCTAGTTCCAAGATCTAGGGCCTGATTCTGCTCATTGTGTGAGCAGTAGAAGAGCTAAAATTGATTGTATATTCCAGTGGTAGAAACCTACAATGTTCCTTCTGATAAACTATCTTCTGCCTTGCTTAAAGCAATATTTACTACTTGTCAAATTATGAATTTAACTGTAAAAGTCTATTAAGTCCCTCGTAACTGCACCTTTGTTCCCTTCTGTTGCCTTGTATGCCCTTGTATGCCTTCTGTCTCACATTTTTCAGTCTGAATGGCAATAAATTAAAATAAATAGAATCAACACTGATCTATTTTACGCCTACTCACTGGCTTTCCTAGTGAAAGTCACTAGGCAAAAAGGCAAAATGCAGGCTTTCTTAGTGAATAGATTCAGGCGTCTGGACCACTGAGTACTTAAATAGAAACCTGTTCTCTGTAGTGATTCATTAATTAATGATCTGCCCAAGTAGACACAACGGGGAAAAAACACAGGTAGAACTCTTGGAAATGGAATTAATATTCAAATGCTACAGACATTTTTTAACAGGGCAGCCAAGTGAATCAAATGAATAATGAAGTGTGCCTTAAAATTGCATACAAATGGATGAACCTGTGGATAAGTGCTTCAGGTCAGTTTTATTTCATGGAAAGCAAAGAATGCCTCTATGGGAGCAAATGGGAGGGGAATATTTATCTTTATGTATTTGTTATATGTTGTTACCCTTTTCCTGTGTTTTCATAGCCTTATGTATACAGCATTTGTAGGACACCATCTGATGACAATCTAGTGACAATGTGTTTTGATACACACTTTACTCAACATGTGTGGTAACCCAAGTATAAGAAATGACAGACTGGAGCATTATTGGAGAGAAGGCATGTTCTTGATGTTAAACCACCAGCAAAGGAGTCTTCAGAGTTCTGGTTTCACCACTCAAAGCTGTTGAGTGCTCTGTGTGATGCTGAGCAAGGTGCTCAAGCATGGGCTCTTTCCTCAGCATCTGGAGTTGTTTAACCTCTTGGGTGCTTTTGAAAATGACTTTCCAGAAACTGTCATGAATACTTTTGTGTTTGTCATAGTTCCCACTTAGGTTTTTAAATTTCAGCTCTGTCATGACAGAGATGGATGCCTCCCAGTTGAATTATAGAGCACCTAGTGAAGAAAAACCCTTCATGTGACTTTCTAGGTGCTCTGTGATGGTGAATGTGTATTTCCTCACCCTGGAAGACCCAGTTCTTAAAGAATGATAGCTGAACTTAAAGTGTGCTGTGGCTTCTTACATTAGAAAAGCAATTCCTATACTCATACTACTAATTTAGACTTAATAGTTCTTATTACACTGTTTTTAAAGTGAGTGTTGAAGATAGTGTTGAGGCTTGGGCCTTCTACGTCAGTACTCTGGTCAGTCAAGAGAACAGAGTATGTTTTATGGAATGGATTTGTGGAGCTGTAAAGTTTTCCAATCTTGTACTGAGCTAGCTCAATGTTTTATATGCATCTCTTGGTGAAACTTATACCTGAAACCCATAGGAAACACTTCAGAGACTTGAATTTATAAGTTTAAATAATATGAATTTAGGTGTTGCTTCCTCCAAGAATACAGTGTTCTATGGGTGGTAGAGACCACATTCTCAAGACTACTGTATTACTATTATATTTTACTGGCAGAAGCAAAACTTGGAGATCTTCAGAAATGAAGAAATGTAGTTTCCAAGGCAAACAGAAATACTTCCATTCTTTGGGCTTGCGCAAAGACAGACTGAGAATTCTGGAAAGAGTAGCAAATAAATCGTGTTCTAAAAAGCAAAGCATCTAACTTTGACTACTGAGTGCCTAGTAGGATCAAAAACTCGAATTAGGACCTTTTTCCTTATAAGGTGCATGGAGAGTGGCACCAAAGATTAGAATTACTGTAATCACCCTTATGGCTCCAGACGTTTCGAGTGCACTTCAGTTGCACCCAGCGATGGGCTACTGCAGAAGAGCTTATCTACAATGGTGAAGAGAAGGTGCTTCTTTTATATTTTTTAAAGTGCAGATCTGTGTGCCTGTGTGAGGGTGCATCCTGCAGGTTTTTTTAAAAAATTATAGAAATGGATTGAGATAATGGATATCTAGGAATGACCAACATCCTGCTCTTAAGGGTTTCCACAACCACAGGGATTACGTATTCCTATATGGGTTACCCTGAAATTTTTCTTGCCACAAAGAATGCTAGGAGTTTATTTATGAAAGTCAGAAGTAGGCAGCAATGCTAGACATGTGCCAGGAAGGAAATACTCACCCTGTTTCAAAAGTAGAAGCACTTTCTATTCTGTTACTCTCTGATAAGCACATTTTTGGTACTTAGGATCCCCTTATGCAAGAGGCATTTTTATTTGGAGAGGTATATTTTCTTGAATCATACCATGAATATAATTGGGTTTCATCCAGACTTTAGTCTTCATTCTGAATTCCAGAAAAAGGTAATTTCTGTTGGTCCTTTTACCTTGGCCTTTGACAAATCCTTATGACTCACTCCCAGTTTTGAGTATGCTTTCACCAAATTGTTGTCCACCTTGAAAGACAGATCTCCCACTTTCCCCAGGAAGTCATTCACAAATTGTGATGTCTTGATGTTTATTTGCTTATACAAAGATATACATGCTTATGCAAGTACTCGTAAATGTTGACAAAGCTTTTGCCTGAGATCAAATATGCTGTGTTACACTATATTGTGTAGAACGAGCCAATAGAACACTTAACACAATTTATTTTAAATAGTATGACAGTAAAAATAAGTCCGTGTAATAAATCAGTAAGTTGTGCTGATATTATATATATATATATATGTATGTATTCTAGGAAAATATTCTTTACTGTGAGGGTGGTGAGGCACTGAAATAGATTGCCCAGATAAGCTATGGATGCCCCATCTCTAGAAGTATTCCAGGTCGGGTTGGAGAAGTCTTTGAGCGCCCTGCTCTAGTGGAAGGTGTACCTGCCTGTGGCAGATGTTCTAGATGTTCTTCCAATACAAACCATTTTTTTACTCTTACCGCTCTTTGGAGCTCTTGTTCTTTAATCTGCTTATAAGGAAATACATGTTTTTGTATGGAAGTGTGAAATGATTATCACCGAAGTATGGCCTGAATTGTTGGAGGCAAAGTTTCCAGGTGAATTTCACTCTCTGAGGCTGATTTCATGTGATGTGATAATTCTGGTTAAGGGGTTGCTTCATGTGCCTACCACTCCTACCTGATACCAGCATGTAGTCTGCCACGTGTCAAAACCCTCCACAGAGCCTGGCTGTCTCCAAGATACTGTTCTGGTTAATAATAAACCATTCTTAAAGACCAAAGTCTACAGAAGGATTAGCTGTTGAATTTTAAGACTTTGTGTAATAAGCCAGTACTGCCTCTAGACATCTCGTACTGTGCATGCTGGCACTAGAAGATTTAAAGTTTTGTATAAGAATTAGCATGGAATTTCTTTAGGCTCTAATTGTAAAAATTGGATGCCTGCATTTCTGAGAGAATGGTCTACGGTTTTTTTTGTGTTACTTCCTGAACCTCATCCAACCCCCTTACTTAAATGTAATTTTTTATATATATGGAATGCTAAGGACAATTCATAATGGCTGTCTCTATGACTTCATTTTATGTAGTCTACATAATTCAAATAGATAAATCTGTTGTCAGAATCCTGAAGTTGTGTTTTTGATGCCATGATCAAGTAGCAGAGGAATGATTATGTTGACAAAAGACTGACATCATATTTCTCCTGATCAAATACTGAGAGTAAAGGCTGGACTATGAGACAAAGAAGTAAACTTTTTTAAGCATGTTCTTGTATAAAAGGACTATAAAATCTTTATCGTCAGAAGTCAAGACATAAAAGTATATAGAATTTCAGATTTGATTGGTTTGGCTGGATTGATTTAGTATTCAGGCTTACCTAACCATTCTTGTTGAATTGTCTTTATTTTCTCAATAGAGTAGGATATCATATAACTTTTCTTATGTTATCCCTCTTTTAATCCATGGCATGAAAAAGTAAGAGAAATAAATTCATCTTGCAATATCTTGCAGACTATTATTCTGAAATTTTATAAAGAAATGGAATGCCAATGATAATGATTCTCTTCACATCCTCTTGTCTCTTCTCCCAGTAGAGAAAAACAAAAAAATCCTGTTTTCAAAGTTGAATATTTTCATGAAAAAGTAAAATTAGCTAAATTATATCTATTTTTTCTCTGTGGGGAAAAAATCAAAGATGACTTTTCAGCAAATTATGTTTCTCAAGAGCTGGTTCTCCTGCCAATCTTTTTGTCCATTTAATATAAGAAAAAAAAAAAAAAGATAAGGGAGACAACAATCCATATCCTATGTAAATTTAATGTAAGAGAAGAGTTATGATTATTTACAATAATGGAATAATTTGTGAATGTCAAAGCAGTTACCCATCTTTGCCTTACCCTGTGTGTGTGGGTACATTTTTGAATGTGTGGTAACTCCAGAAATAACTGGACGTGGCACTTAGTGTTATGGTTTAGTTGACAGTGGTGGTGGTCAGTCAAAAGTTGGACTCAGTGATTGTGGAGGCTTTTTCCCACCTAAATGATTCCATGATTCAAGAATGGCTAGGTAAGACGGACATACAATGTAGTACCATTTGCAACAGTAGTGGTTTTAATATCTGGAGAGGACTTCTGAGTTGGATAGTCCACTGTGGAGTTTCTCCCAAGCAGTTGCAGCTTGAGCCTTATTTAACCTTATCCCAAGTGATAGAACTTCTAAAGTTCTCAAAAAAACTGTGATTACAAGAAATATCTTAAATCAGTTCACCAGACAGTGAAGGAGATTGTATTTCCCCTCCCTTCCACCACCCCTGTATGTTTTGTGAGTATTTGGGAACTGTGAAGGGTTTCTACACTGCTTTAAACAACCCTATTTTGGTAAGAAGCTATAAATAAAATAGATACAGATCTGTTAGATGTATCACAGAAGTCTCAGGGAAACCAGGATGCAACAATTTCGCCACACTTCTACTTTATGTTCTTGCATCTACCATAATTTATAAGCTATTTTAACAAAGGTCAGAAATCTTCTATCATTTTATAATGTACAGTGCATTATTTAGCAGCTGACCTGATGGCCAGAGCTCTGTAATGTCTTCCCATGCACAACACAGAGGATGTCTTTTCTTGTAGCAGCTTCTGTGAGTTAGGAATGTAGGAGTATGCCTTGCACACCTTTATGCTGCTGAATCTGTACACTTCTTACTCTCTGTGGAAGTACTCTCAACTATCACAGTGTCTTCGGCCCTGAGGAAAAATCTGCCTTTTCTGAAGTCAAAGGGAAAACATTGTCTCAGTTGTCCTGCTCTTTGAGGACAAATTTTAGAGAACTAATTAAACAGCTCTGAAGTAGAAAGGGAAGAAGGAATTTCTGAAAAATCAGCAGGTTTGCGAAACGCAAGGCAATTTAACATAAGAGTGAGCAATGAGTTAGGATAATGAAAGTCATAAAATCTCATTGAACCATACTGTGACTACTTGCACCTTTTAAGAGAAACTTTATTACAAATCCTTGACATTCTGCCATGGTCTGTAGTATTAATAAAAAATCCTTGCCTGATTCTATTTCTAATTTGCAAAGATTAGTCCCTAGGACATGCAAGAAAAAGTGTAAACCTGGGCAGTATAATTTTACATGAGGAGCAGAGAGAAATGTATTGAAGAAGTAAGATGTATTGTATTTCTTTTTCTGAAACTTTCTAGTCATTTAAGAGACAGAGAGGAATAACATATTTATCTAAACCTACTCTTAAGTTGACGCGGCCCGGTAGGAAAGAGGAGCACCAGACAAAGGATTCTTGACAAGGCAAGTGAGGCAGGAAAGTGAGGCTTTATTTGAAAGCTAGCACCGGCTTTTATAGGGTCCTGGTGGAAGGTTCTGGAAAGGGGCAGAACTTGGGCGGAGCATGCAAATACAAACCGATCAAAGGAAAAAGGGGTGGGAACACTGCACTGCGGCAATTGTCAACCAATCAGGGAAAAGCACATTACATGAAATACAGAAATATATGATTTTTAACAAAACCAATTAATACCTATTTTTAACCATCATAACCTCTATTTCTAATAACAAAAACATCTTTAACACTTAAAAAAAACCTGTGTTCACATGTTCTTCTGCTTCTTCATTGCTTTTTTCTTGTTTTCCATTTGCTTTCTTCCATCTCCTATACGCCTCACCTTTCTGGCTTCCGACATTAAGTAGGTTAAGAAATACAGTAATCAGTTATCAGAACAATGCGAGTGAGATTGATTTTCCTTTTTCCCCGAGAGAATTGTGCTGTGATCCATGATTCCTGTATAACCCCTGTTTATGCTTCACTGCCTCCAGGCATTAATATGGACTTAATAGAGCTTGTGGTAGGAGGAAGAATGACTAATTACAAGAGCTTCTGACCTCTGTTCTACTCTGGAAAGACTTAGTATTTATTGACACGGGTGCACCCATCCCTGTGTTTTGACTGTTGATCATCCTTTGGCAGCCGCTGGCTGATGCAAGCACTACTGTAATTGTAAAAATTATGAAATTGTGTGTGCTGAAATTACTCATCAATGAAGAGCAGAACTAAATGCATATCTTTCAAAGAGTCTTGGGATGCAAGTTTGTCCTTCATTTGGACTACAAGCGTCTATACACTAATATTTCCCAAATCAATCTTCTCCGTTTGTCGTACAGCCAGGGCAGGCACACTGCTGAACTCCCCCTCTCCCTCCCTTTCCCCACCCTTAGATATATCTTCTTTATCAATGGTGAGTTTTGTGTTTTATTATGAGTATCTTCATCCATCTGAGATGTCAGTGAACAGAATTAAATGAACACAATCTGTGGATTTTATCTCATTTTTGAAAGCCCCACAACCTGTTTTATCTCATTGCTTCTTATGAAAAAAGCCCCAGCTAGTTTACAAATTAAATCATTGTGTAAATTTAAAAAAAAAAAAAAAAAAAAGGCATGTCTTAATTTCTTTGTATTACTTCATTACTGTCAACACCATAGAACTGGCCATGCCAGGTTGTTGTTGTAGGGTTGCCCATGACTAGCAGATTGCATGGACCAGTGTATTACAGGTATTTTTGAAAGTTCCAATGAGTTTAGAAAGAGGCATTCCATTTGTTTCAATGAAAAAAAAATGTTCAAGGGGATGCATAATTTTACTCCTCTATATGTCTCCTCAGCTCCTGACTTTTTTTTCTGTCAGAAAAATGGCTATTTGAAAGTAGGAAAACTTCATTTCATGTAAGACACTTTGGATGAAAATAAGCTGTCTCTCTTGCAGTATGTAAAGGATTGCCTTGACATTGTTTCAATACGGGATTGCTACAATTCGCCACGTAATTACTGAACATACCCCTGCATGTTTCCAGAGCAGAACTAGACTCTTCAAAAAGAAAGACAGGGGCAAAAGTTTTTCAAATCCGCTTCTAATGAAGTCAGAGACAAATGGAGCAATGTTTGTCCCCTTGTTGGCCTTGAAGGACCATGCCACAGAACAAATGGATCATCAACGCCATCCGTCATCCTTTTTTCAATTTTTTTTTTTTTTTTAAATGAAGTATTTTTACACATTTCGGATAGCACTTGCATGATAAATCCTGAGTATATTCCTTCTGTAACCGCTGCCAGTGTTTGTATTCTGCATTCTAGAGGTCAGGGCCACCTGGAGAGAGCCAGACAGGTTGGAAGAGCGGGTTCTCAGGACCCTGTGAAATTCATTGGGTCCTATATCTGGGAAGAAATAAACCCTTACACCAATAAAGGCTAGAGACCGACTAGATGAGGAGCAGCTGAAAAGGACCAGGCTGTCTCTCATTGCCTACACAGCCTGGTAGGCAGCAAGATACAGCACATCAGGGCAGGACAATAAACAAGGAAGACTCTGAGTAGAAAGAAAAACTTTTTCAATATGAAGGGAGTGAAATATTGGAAGAAGTTGCCCTGAGACACTGAATTCTCTCCATCCTTGGAGGTTTTCAAGGCCAAACTGAATAAAGCCTCGAATAACCTGGTCTAATCTCATGGCTGACCCTGCTATGAGCAGGAAGTCAGACTTGAGACTTCAGCAGTCTCTTCCAAGCTGTGTTATCCTATGATACTATTTTAAATATCTGTAAGGACCAGGATGCATTATTTTCATGTTTGTCATTAATTTTCTTGTTCTATTAGATAAAATACATTGCAAGAAACAATACTGTCACTAGTATGTTGAGTGTCCAGCAGTCACTTAAGATAAGCAGTGACCAGCGCTGAGGGATCTTATGGCCTTTGGATAGTTTCACAAAGCTTTGTGTATCCTCCTTCCCTTGCAAGAAGAATAAAATAAGTTGTTAAAATTCTTTAACTTTCACTGCTCTTTTAAGAACAAAGACATGTTTTGGTTTTCTGGAAGAGGAAGCCGAAGATTTGTTGTCTGATTCATAAAAATCTTTACAAGACTTTAGGGATGTGCTTCACACTGTGAAAGACAGAAGTAAGAAAGCATAACATGCAAATAATAATTTTGAATGAATAGAATAAAATGGAAGACTGGTCTCTTCTGTAATCCAATATTTATGCACAGATTTCAAATAGAGAGAATTGTTTTCCACTCTGGCCATTTATACTGTTTTTACTCTTTTAAGCACTTCTTTGCTCTCACATGCTTTCATTTCATATTTTGGTACAGACCTCAGAAGAGAGGAATGGAAGGTTTTGATGTAAATATGGGACAAAATTTTTTTTTTCCAATAGTCCAAAGTCGGTGGCTTCTCATGGGCAGAACACATGAATTATTTTAAGAAAAAACTTTTAGCTTTAATAGGTTCACTTCAAAGAAGTTTCAGAAGTATGAATAGACAAATTTATTTTAAAATTATACAGAAAGTTATAAGATAATTTCATAATAAAAATCACATTTCAAAATCATAAAATCATAGAACAGTTTGCAGTTGGCAGGGTCCTTAAAGATCATCTATTTCCAAGTCCCCTGCCGTGAGCAACCTGGCCTTGAATACTTCGAAGGGTGGGGCATCCACTTCTCTGGGCAACATGAATCTCACCTCCCCTGCAGTAAAGAATTTAGTCCTCATGTCTAATCAAAACCTTTCCTCTTTCAGTTTAAAGACATTACCCTTTGTCCCATCAGTTCAAGAATTGTCTGCAATTTAGTCCAGAAAATAATATTTCTCTACTGCAGTCCTCAGAGTTTTGTCCCATTACTTGAGACTCATAATGAATGTGACTCCATTGTGAAAAGCCAGAAATGGCTATCAAGTGTCCTTTAGAAATGATTTCTGCTGATAAACAGTCATTGGAACAACATCTGAATCTCGGACGATCTGTTTAAAGATTGTCTGGACTAATTTAAACTGTTTGTGCAAGACTTTTCATTAAAAAAAAAGTTCACTGTGTAACTATATGAATCATCTTTAATAGATTGTCATCTGTCCACTTCCTGATTTAACAGATTATACTTTCAGGAAGCGTTCTTGTAATAAAGCTGAAATATTAATGTAGTTTTCCTTTTAGTTCTTTTGCCTTGTTACACCTGTTCTTTTTGTTACATCTGTTCTTTCTTACATCTCTGAGTTTTTTTGAGGTTTTTTTGTTCATATATGTATGTAGACTAAGAGTTTTGCCTAAATGAGGCAGTACTAATTTTTTTATTTACTTTTCTGATTTTTGGACCAAGTTTTTAGGTCCAAGAGTCTTTCTTTACAAGTCAGACCTTCAAGCTCTGAAAATTGTTTCCTTTTAGCTACTAAATACACTTAGCGACAGGGAACCTTATGATGAAGCAGCTTCAAGGGATTTGGTTTGGGCATCTCAGAGGAAGAACAGAGATTTTCACTGCTTAGATGAATTATTATGTTATTTCTAAGATAATTTGCTTATATTTCATTATTTTCACAATACAACACCAAAACCTACTATAAAAAGCTTAGTTTAGTTATGGAATGCTCTATTAATCTCCTATAACTTCTGAACAGACCTGTGTTGGTTGTGATACTTAATTTCTTTCGATTCCTAGTAAAAAAAATTTGTTTGAATAAAATACTTATATTGGTTCCTCTTGAATTAGAATCTCTGTTTTAATGAAAGATTGGTTTAAGAACGCTGAAGGCCTGGAAGGCTTTGCACTGCTGTGTTTAGTCCTCTGCTACACAAGGAGACACAAAAAATGTCCATCTAGAATGGATTTATGGAACTTCTATTTCATAAGGCATGAAACTTTCCAATAAACTTTTGAGTCTGACTATCACCCTGCCCCAAGCCCCAAGTATTTTATGTGTCAGAAAGAAACCAGGGAGTCACAGAAAGTATTTTGGTTCCCTCGAAGTTATATCTTTATAGAAAACCCCAGGGGAACCAAGGAACCAGGCTATGTGTTATTTTACAGTATTTGATAATGTCACATATGTGAAATATTTCTGCTGGATGTTGCATGATATTTTTTTAAAGTCACACCTGAGTAAAAAAAAAAACCAACTGTGTTTCCCAGAATTTAAAGTCACTGGGCATACCAGTAAGCATTATGTCCTGTGGCGCCCATTGACCCACTGGTAGAAAAATTAAAAACTTTGTAGATCAGGAGCAATCCAGAGATAAAATAGGTATTAAAAAAGTGAAAATCCCTTTTTGGTCCTCCTGGGATATTACAGGAAGCATGAGGTATGGTGTGAATTCAATGAATGATTGAATAGTCTGGTTTTTTCTGTTTATACAGTATCACAACCCCAAAAATTTCTACCACAGACTTGACTTGCATTTCTTGAGCAACTTCTTTGTTCTCACAGTTCAATGTTGGAAACATTCAGAACCTCCCTTCTCCTAGGAACAGGGTAGATTCAGGTTTGCCTCCTGTTAACAGCAAGTGACTAGTATTCCTATTACATGGTTTATTTAGGAAAGACTTATCATGATAGCTGAATTGCTGAAAACTACTTCTTGTCTGTTAATAATTTGAACCCACACTTTCCCACAATAAGAGGTTTTTATTAATGCTTCTGACATTTCAGTCTTAGTTTCAGCCTGCATCCCACATTTGTCCTTTCCATTTCTTTTGAGTTTCCCAAACTTTGTGTCCCTTTCTCTACTCCTCTTTTATTTTAATTGGGCCTCAGCTGTTCCTTCATGCTGTCAGTTCTTAAATGTACACCCACCTTTTTTTGATGCTGCTCTTTATAGATGTTTTCAGCCTTATCACCTGTGCCTGACTGAACAATAACTAATTCCTCTTCCCATGCAAGCTCTCTTGTAGGTGTTCTTTCTGGGATCTTCAGACACATTATGAAAGGGAAAATTACACCTTGGTTTTCCCTCTCATATTTAATAATACATTTCAAAAAGTGACTCTTAGAGTGAATGTAACATTTCAGCCACACTAGTGTAAAAGAAATAGCACTTACTAAAAAATAGTACTCTGAATGAACCAGAGGACCTACAGTCCTCTGAGTCTTTATCAAGTAAATCTTCCATCGATTTCAAAGTAAAAAATATTTTTAAGAAATGAAGGGTGTTGCATGTTCTCCTTCTAGTTAGTGTTAAAATAGGATAGTACTCTTTACAGGTTGATAATTCATTGTAAATCCATACATTCATTGTCATTGAAGACATTGTGGTTTGTATCAGCTTGCTACACTTAATTTAATTAAGGTAGTCCATTTTTACTCTTTATTTCAGAGATATTAATAACCTGTATAGCTCTGCTCTTTAGCTAAACATTTTTTTAAACTCAGGATTTGGAAGTATCAGCATTTGGCTTTATAGCTGTAGAAAACCTCAGAATCAAAGAGCTGAGAAAAACCCTCGACAAACCAAGCATATGTGGTATCTTTGGTAGAAATCTTGAAAAAACTTAGACTGTGAATAACAAGGAGATAGAAATAAACTTTTTTGTTCTTGAGAGTCTGGTCCTGTGGGTCAAACTGGAGAATGTTAATGGTGCATTTTTGAAAGGCTGCATTAACACCATCCGTTTCTTACCTTTGCTGTGTCAAGGCTCCAGATTGGTGCGTCAAGTGGGTATCAGATTAGCCACTTTCATAAGCCGTAAAACTGATACATGTAATTAGAATACACCTGTAAATACAATATGAAGGATAACACCATTCTCTCAGACAATGTAAATGGTGAGCTATGTCAACAGTTTAAATAGAGCTGCTGGAATAAATAAAAATAAAGAAATAAATATAGCAAAGGAGGTTTAGGAAATTTCCGTAAAGGACATTTGTTTTTGTATAGTTCTGTCAATAGAAAGGCAAACTCATACCAAAATTCTAACTAAAAGAATACGGCAAAGCATTAGGAATAAAATGGCTTTAAGCGCCTCAATTCATGTCTGACAGAGCTCAACAGTTCTGAGCCAGAAATTATTTTGCCACAGTGGAGGTCTTGTAATTCTGAAGGAGGGTTTCTAAATCTTCATTAAGACTCCTGGGGGAAAGGGGCGCCAGAAGATGTGGCTGCACAGATTGTTGGCTTTGGCAGAGGCCAGCCCAGGAGGCTCCTTCCCCAGTGACTGTTTCCAGCAGATCTCCATGCAGGGTTGCGTGGCTGCTGCTGAGGTTGTGGCACTGCTGGGGCACCAAAAAGGCCCTGGAGGTGGGAGCTTCATCACTTAACCATTCAACCCAAAAAAACAACCCTGCTGTGTAGAATTCCTGTCTCCACCTGGGACTTGTGAAAAAGGAAAAGGCATTTAGGGTGAACTGCTTCAGTTATTAGCCTGGAAATCCTATCAACAGTAGTATTAAATCCCACGATGTTCCAAGTCTTAAGGGCTTGTGTTGATCTGAGGGTAGAGAGACCTCTCACTCAGCTTGAGTGTCTTCTGTGAGGGCTCTGGAGATGAGTGCAAATGCCAGGTCTGAGTCAAGCACATGGTCAGTGTTACCTTAGATACCAAGAAAAGCTTTTCAATCAAGCTGATGCTGAAAATTTAGGAGACTGTGGTAGTCTCATTGGAAGTTTGAATTAGTCTCTGATTAAAGACAGGAAGTGTTTGCAGATGCTGTATATACTGTGCTAGCCTGGCTATTCAGGAAGGTGCTGGTGGTGGGCTACTCTTTCCTTCAGATGTGCTCACAAAACCTGGGCACCTGTGACATCACTGTGTGCTCTGATTAGGGAATATAGGTTAAGTTCAGCTTTTTTTTTTTTTTTTTCCTAGAATTTTTTTTTTTTTTTCAGTAAATATATTCGTGTGATTTGTTCTTGTGTTGCTTCTGTGAGAGAGAGAGGGAGTTCTGGAGTTCTCAGGGGCACAGTTGCTTTTATATCCAGACATCTGGTTTGCCTTACATCTGGACTAGCAGACAAGATATTTCAATTATTTCTGGAGAAGAAAAGACTGATATAAAATAGAAGGTCGGAATCTAGCAGAGAAAATGGAGAATTATTTTTTTTCAGATCTGCAGTAGAGCATAGGTCATGTAAAAAATGCACAAAGTGAAAGAAAACTCATAATTACCTATCAAGTGATTCTATTTTGTAGAATAACACTTTTTTTTTTCTTCCTAAATTCGTGTTTAACCCAATGTAACAATATTCCTATTAAGGCGGTCAGACCTATGCACAAAGATTTGTCACCACTGTGCCTTGTGGAAAGCTGAACCCTTTGTTTATGGCCTTTTTGTTTTCCTGTCACTTGATATGGAATTAATTAGAAGCCCATCTCTATTAGTTTCAAAATCTATTTCTTCCTGCTTGCCTTCATTTTATTCTTATTGTATTCAGTGATTTGATGTACATTTGTTTCTGTACATAAATATGCCATTACTCAAAAACTGGTATTTCTACAAGTGACTTACTCATTCTCCCCTGTAACATCTCTATTGATAGCTTCTCCAAATGCTTTTGTGTTTTTCAGAGAGTGCTTTGTGAGCTTAAATGTCAATGATTTCCCAAAAAGCCACATTATTGAACTCCATATATTTTCCCAGAATTTACTGTGGCTCCTGAGAGAAAAGTGACTGCAAAAATAAAACCTTAATAAATCTCCTTTAATGAACATGTATTGTTTGGATTTGTATAATTTTTCTTTAATGACAAAATTAACATGAATCTTAATAAAACATGGTAATTGCTATTACAGTCAAAATTTCAAAGCAATTTTGTGTGAAAGCATCCAGACTTTTTTTAGTCAAACTTATTTACAATTTTTTTTTGATCGATCATATTGAATTTTCTTACTGACATGTTCTGATTTTTCCATTTTGCTGACACTCTGTACTCAGAACTTATTTTTAAAGAGACAGTACTTTGTCTCACCCCAAAATTTCTGATTTGCTCTGTTGAAGCAAGTAAGAAACTAAAAATCCTTTGAACTGATCCTGGACAGCTTTTCAGTACTTTTGCTGCGTGTGTGACTCTGGACACAGTGTGGTAACTGTGTAATAAATTTGATGGCCATGAATATTTGTTTTACACATTTGCACTGTAATCCCTAATTAATCTGTAATGGGATTTCCTCGCAATTGCACTGCCAAAGTGCTATAAAAATATTGTCTCTCTTATGAATGAATGAGCTGGTAAGAAAATAGAGCTCATTTGGCCTGTTCATCTCTGGAGGTCAAAAGTGGCAAAATGTTAAATAAATTGGGAATTTGCTGGTTGGAATGGTAGAGCTGTGCACCTTTGAATCATGAATTAATGAACTTTATTTTTCCATAATATTATGTCAAGAAATATTGTGTTCTTTAGGTAAGTAATTAAGATAAACACTTTTAAGCTGCAGAGTAATGAAGTTACCAGTTATGACAAATAGATGCATGCTGTAGTTTAAATATACATTATGTCTCCTTAAGTAATTTGAATTTAGGTATGTGCTCGTTCTTAGGATTTACTGAAGGCAAACCACTACACCATAGACCTTGCAGGTAAAATTCTGATGTCTGCATGGGATGGGGTTAGCTTGAGTAGAACAGCAGACAAAAGAAGAGTTCTGTGGGTGACTGTGGAGAGGTCAGTCTAGATTTCACTGACAGAATGAGGTCAATAGATTTCCACCTTGTGCCAGTTTTTTTCTGCCTGTCTGTATCAGTACTGTAATTAGACATAAGTGCAGCTGAGCAAATCCTATGTACTGCCACTTTGGACAATACTAAACTTGATTTACTTCCTTCTGACTGATCTGAACACAAAACAGGTGAATCAACTTTTTTCTTCTATTTTACTGCTACACTGCTGCTGCATTAGCTGTGGTTTTTTGTTTTGTTTTTTTGTTCTCCTAACTTTTGTTAGTAGAGCTTTCACCAAGCTCTCAAGGTATTTAACTTTTTCCTTTTTTGTTTTATTTCCTTTGAAGACTTTTTTCCTTTATCAAGTTTCTTCAATTGTTTGTTTGGTTTTGGGTTTCTTTGTGTGGTTTTTTGGTGGTTTTTTTTTTAGCTTTTACAGAACTTCATGTAACCCTCTAAGTAAATGGTCTAATCTATTTAATTGGAATGACAAAAATTAGAAAGTTAAGTAATAAATAAGTCCACTGCAGGACAAGTTAGTAGAATGGTTAAGAAGCCACGATTTACAGTATTTGCACAACTTTCTTTATAAAACAATTGCTCTTCATTATAATAATGTCAGGAGAGCAAATAGAAAAAAAAAAAAGTTGTTACATTAGCAAACAATTAATGAGCATTTGTAGCTGAATGGAACCCACTTTTATGTATTATTTCAGTAAAAGTTTACAGGATCCATGAAAACAGGGAATAAATAAATGTAATGATTTCAAGGTAATGGTCTCCTAGGGTGCACAAATACTGAACAAACCTGTTAGTCTTGCCTACTCACCTAAGACTTAAACCCAGGAGCTTTATATACCTTAATTTTTCTACTCATTCTTTCATTGAAAGATCAAAGTGTGCTATTAGATAAAAGAGAAATAGGCACAAGTATTTCAAAATTATCGTTAGTGCTATATTCTATACTGTAGCTTAACAAGAGTTCCCCTTTTCTGTTAAATCTCCCACAATTTAAATCGTTTTTTCACATTGTGAGGCATAGCTCTTTGTGTCCTTGCAGGAAGTAGCAAATCTTTTGTAGAGGTTGATAACTTCTGAAAGAGCGATCAGCATTTCCTTGGCTGTATATTAACCTACACCTTTTATTTGGCAGTTATCCATCCAGGCTGCACCGCCAGCCTCACTGTTTGCAGGCACACTTGGGTGGCAGGAAGGCTTTTTCCACCTTCATCATTGTTTCACAAGCTTTGCATTAGTAGGCAGACTGAGTTAGCACCTTCTTAGTTTCAGCAGCCAGCCAGGTTTGATAATGGTTTCAACACAATACTGCTTCTTTGGATCCTTACATCACAAAAATGTCATGTAGCTAAAGGGCACCCAGACGGTCCGCAAGCACTTGCTGGAGTTCGTGTAATGAAATGTACGTATGAAGATCTTGGGAATGTCAGGATGTTCCTCAAATCCAGCAATGTAGATATGTACAGAAACAGCCACTGATGCTCATTTTCCTGTTGTGTCCCTTTATTCCTGGTTTCCTGCCTGTATTCATCTGTTGGCTCTTGTCTCATATTTAGACTGAAAAAGGAACAGAATCGTCCCAGCTGTGTGATTCTGTGGGGCCTAGCACAAAGGAGTGCCCATTCTTGGCTAAGCTTCTTAGAAACAAATACATGAAAACAATTGTCAGGTTTCTGAAAGACGTCTAGAAATTCCATTATTGTTGCTGCTTTACCATCCTCATTTCTAAGTCCAACATGATATAAGAATTTTTTTTTTCCAAATAAGTTATATACTGTTCCACACTTTTTCACTCTAGCAGAGTTTCGCAAGAATTTGGTAAAAAATGTTTGATGAGTGCAAGTGTGGTCAGAGCAAGGGTTCAGGTGGGGTGCTCTGAACATATGAGTGTTATTTGTGGCCTTACCACGCAGGTGAGATGTCTTGCACATCTGTGAAATGAACGTGTGCACACTTACTGGATTATTGAATAATGGGGCACTACTGGAGGAAATTCTAGGCTGAGGAGTCATCTGAAAAGCATGTGTCTAACAACTGTTATGTTGTAGTTTGGGGTTCTTTGTAGTGCTATAATTTTAGTTCAGGAAAAAAATCTAGGTAGCTTTTCCTGCATGCAGGCTGTCAGTATCTATCCATGGCATGCCGTGACTACACATGGCAGCGAGTACCAGCCTGTCAGATCAGGTGATTATCCCAGCTTATATCAGGTGATTATTCGGCTTTGGTGTGGGCTCAGCTTGAGCACTGTGTGCAGTTCTGGACCCCACAATTTAAGAAGAATGTGAAGGTCGTTGAATGTATCCAGAGGATGACAACAAACCTGATGACAGGGCTGGAGGGAATCTACTGTGGGGAGTGGCTAAGGACTTTGCATTTGTCTGTTTTAGAGAAAAGATAGCTGAGGGTGACCTCATTGCTCTCTACAGATTCCTGAAGAGGAAGGTGCTGATCTCTTCTCCTTGGTATCCGTGGCAGGATGTGTGAAATGATAGAGCAGCTTTGGTGGGCACCTGGCATCCAGCCGAGGTTGACCCATCACAGAGTAAGAAAAATGGCCTGGAAGTCTCATTCAAAGCAGATTAACCCCGAGTCTCTCCCTTTTGTCCCTCATGGACTATGACGATGTGGCCAAAATGACCAAATGGAGAGAGATGTTACCCTCATTTAGAACATGTTGATTCCCCCTAGTTTGTAGGTTCATATTAAATTTAATTATTAAAAAGGTGTATTTGTCTTTCTTTAAGAACAAATACAATTAATGTTTAATGAGCAATCTCTACTAGGTACCTACAGTGCTGATATTTTGTGTTGGTGCTTTGTATGACTATGTATCTTGGTCCTCATTTGGATACAGGATGTAAAGCAAAAGTTTTTTCTGGTAGTCTGTTGATTCTGAGGTTCCCCAGTAACACTCACTCTCACTTTGTTTCCCTCTGTCTCATTGTACTGATTTAAGAGTTGGCACTTAAATCATGTGATTCATGAAAGACAAATTTGGAAATTTGAACAAGGGATGTGGAAAGCCTGGACAATCCTCTGAATACTCAGAATGGAAATGCCAATGATGACTGAAGGTTAGTTCACCTCTAGAACAAGCTTCTGGATGGACTAAGTTGAGATGGAGGCTTTTTGTAAGTCTGAACTGTTACATTTTTCTCAAGACAGATCCTTTAGAAGAAGATTTAATGAATAATAAACATGAAAGGAAACTAACAGGGAGGTGAACTTCTCAAACCCACTTAACAAAAGCTGCCTTTAATATTAGTTTGAATTGAGGAATCACCTTGTACATACAGATTCATTTTGTATAATCTTGTTTGCACTTTATTTTTAGCTTACTGGTTGGATGAATTCAAAAGGGTCGCTCTTTCCACAGTCTTTGATACATCTAGATTTGCATCCAAACGTGATGAATGCAAAAGTATTTTTTTTTTTATTTAAAAAAAAGAAAGAGAGATCTTGAGAAGAGCTGTAGGCAAATGCTGTTCATCTGAAATTTTGGAATTTTACTAAAATGTAGCTTTGATTCTAAAGTGTTTCAGTGATTTTTATTAGTGTTTAGATAGAAAAACTGAGTTCCTTGTGGGGAAGGAAGGAAGTATTCCTTTACAGACTTGTCTATCTGATTTCTTTTCCCAACTTGCAGTGTGACTAGCTTGTTACCTAGAAGAAAGAGTAATGGAATTGGAAACGTTAAGTATCTTTGTTTTATCTAAAATTGAAGTCCCCAGATATCTCCTGATGAAGCATATGATAGTAGTAAGCAATTAAAATGGTGACCAAATTGGACAAATGTCTGACAGGCATAATTTGGTGGTTCTCCTTAATGAGAAGTGACGGCTCTTTCCTTTCTTCCTTTTATCCAATTCATCAGGGCAAATTAGCCCACAGTTCTTTACAATAACATACAAACCCATTGCTAACCCCAAAGACTCTGTTGACTCAAAGAGCACTTTTACAAGTACAGTGACAGTCTGTTGCACTCCTTTAGAGAGTTCATTTTTGGTGTCAGTTATAGCATCGTAATGTGCACTGTATTATTGTTCTACTTAGTGAATTGCTGATGTGTATAATGATGCACCTGTTAGTCAAGAAATCCCTCAAAAGCCAAACAGTTCTATAAAATTGACATACTCACACACAGCCAGAACTGTCAGGACGTTTCCTCTGGATTATGCAATATTTTCTGCTTTATGACCGTTATAGACTATAATAAGGCAGCTGTCGCTGAGTGGTGTGTTGTCAAATATCAGAGAAAAGCATTGAGATAATGATAGCAATGTGATGCACAGTGCACTAGCTAAGGGTGGTCAGTGTTTTTGTTATCAGCTCTGGATTTTTTTTGTTTGTTGGCTTGGTTTTTTTCATCTGTGTATATAGGTCTTTGCCCTAGACAGGAACTTTCCAGACAGCAGATGAACTCTGGAGCAATGACCAACTTTTGCACTTGCAAAATTTTTCATTTAGTTTCTGGAAATAAAGTTTAGTGCCAAAGTACCAATGAATTTTGCACATTTGCGGGTTTGCCACTGGTGCTGAAAAGTGTTCTGATTTCTTTGTCTCTCTGATTGTTCAGTTGGACTGTCTTTATTACCAAGGAGAAGAGAAGAAAAGAGAAGGTAGAAAGACATTCAGTGTATCTTGAGTCACAACATTACAAATAATTTATTTAATACATATTTATTAAGGAACACTCTGAATACTAAGGAGCCTTGGAGCCTTCACCCATACTCCTGCATGTCTCTTGGCCACCTAGGTTTGGGATGAGGCTGCCTGCCCTTCTGAGGAAGATCTCAGGGTATCTGCCAGCTTTCTGGCTCTGTTTGGATGCTTTTTCAGTGGTAAAGCAGAGGCGATAGATGAGTATCTGAGACCTGTTCACTGCACAGGCCCCTGTATCATGGAAGGTGTGTTTCAAGCACCAGAGGTGTGAAACCCTGGTCTTCACAGATGGTCCAGGAACACTCCTATCAAGAAGGAATGTCAGTGGGAATTACTGTGATTTTGAATGCCATTCCATGGAGCCATATAGTGTTTATCACCTGCATACTTTGAGGATCACAAATATTATTTTAAGATAATCTAAAGAGATAGGAAAGTATTATTTCCTTACATTACTATTGGTAGTAACATTTTTTTCATGTAGCAAACACATACAAAAACTACTGCTCTTCAGAAATTTCTTAGCGCTTTCTCCTGCAATTACAGGCATGTCATAAAGGTACATAGTTTATTACAAAAGACTGGTGAGAACCAATTAGGTTGAGTTCCACTTCAGTGCTGTGGAACAGGACTATGCCTCTCTCTTTAGATCTTAGGTCAGCATCGTGGTTGGTTTAATGATCACTTCTTAATATAAGGAACACATTATAACTGGACTAAGACAAGAGAGCAGAGATAAACAAATAATTAAATACATTTTGATATAAATATGACTCTCCGTTACTTTAAAAAAATAAACCAGAGAGGGAAAAACTGAATTAAGTCGGCATGAAAGCCCATTAGAGATATTGTTTTCTAGCTAAACAAAACCAAGGTCTATTACCACAACTCTTTCAGCTGGCATCAGATGAGAAAAATAAAGTCTGTGAAATGCATGAGAACCATGATCTTTGAATACTGTTCAGCAACAAAAAACATCAGTTATACTGTTAAAAAGAGGTAACTTAAATTCCAATCCAGGAATTAAATTATTTCTTCCAAAGACAAAATATTGCCTATTTATTAGGTAATAAACTGCATTTGTTTTCCATAGGCTATGCATATAGCACTCTCTCAACCTCTATGATTTAACATTTATGTTCTTAGAATGTGGGTAACTAACAGTCTCAGGACTATTGAAGACAGAGGGTCTTCATTTACCAAAGTGGCTTGTAGAAAAACAGAGTAAAGAGTCACAAAGCATTATCTCAGGTAAGAGTTCTCTAAAATATACGCAACTCAAAATTCCAAATCTCTCAATGTTATAAGTCAAAATATGAGATTTTTTTTCTTTTAATTCTAACCTCCCAAGGCTCCACTCCCCTATATTCCTGTTTTCCTTCTCTCTGTCCCTGCATGGGAATTTGTTAGACTCAGCAGCATTTTGAGAACATTTCCCTAGTAAATTTTATATCAAGTATACCATGTACTCTGAAAATTATAACACCATTGGTTACTGAGCATGAGGGTATTTGCATTTTGGATAAAATAAAAGAGTACATATAGAAAGATATTTTCTTATAGGAACAGCTTGTTTATATTGGGTAATAGAAACCTTGCATCTAATTTTGTCTCTCTTGGTTCCTCTAAAGTGGATATATTCTAAATTCTCTATTCAGTTATTCAATTATTATTATGTGCATTTGAAAGACATGTACTGCCATGAGCACTAAATAAAGAGATGGCAGAGAAGAATTTCTTATTCCACAACAAAGAAAAGTTTTTAATTTCTTTGCTTCCAAATAACTTCATTTAATTCAAACTGCTATTTACGAGAACAGAATTTTGAGAATACTATTTGAGAATTTAATCTCAGCTAAATCTAAAGTTGCAGTCCTTGTCTCAGAAATTATTTTTGTTTAATCCAATTTAATTATTTTAATTAATTTAAATGAATAATATTATTTGAAATGCAAGTAGTATCATGGGATCAGCAGCCACTATTCCCATCTTGAAATCCAAGTCTAATACTGTGTACAGACTTTAACTCAAACTGGAGCCAAAATCTTTTTTTTCTTTGATGTTGCTCTTTGAAAGGACTGGGTCACCATCCGTTCTGGTCTTGCTGTCCAGGGATCGGGACATTCAGTCTGAACGGAGAGAGGAAACTGGATCCCCTTATACTGCTGCGCACACTAACCCCAACTCTCCCACTGTCTCGTTATGAGCTCAGACTGCTGCTGTATGATCACCATTGCTGAGATTTTAAAGGAAATGGAGAACCCATCCCAATTAATAGGAGTGCAGGTCTGGACCCTGAAGGACAGGAAGTATGCATTTACTGGAGATGGTTGGAAGGTTCTGCCTTCTAAAGAGAGGTTCCCTCAGCTTATCATGTGGCGTACTTTGCACCCTGAACGAGAAATCACTTTTTCACTAATCCTAATGCAAAGTTTGTAGATATGTAAGTCAGCATTCTAGCAGAGCTTGTATGCTTATGAGTTTGGTAGAAAGCTAGACAACAGTGATCAGAAGCAATAAATGGGGATCCTTCTATTAAGGAATAAATTTTCAAAGGGACTAAATTTTCAGAAGGACCCTAGATTCATAACATGGTGTGCAATAGGAAAATAGTCTTTATATAGTCTTTAATCTTTGGAAATAAAGCTACTTTCCCCGCCCCCCCCCCAATATTGCAAGATTTTTTTCCCCTACTAAATATTTTTTTTCATATGTGTTGTTGATGCAGATGAGTGTTTGCCTTGTTGGCGTTTTTTAGAAATATGTGCCTTTTCTTCATATTTTCATATTTCAGGAATAAAAGAGCAAATCTCTTTTAAGGCCTCTGAGCACACAATATTTCATGAGTATATGGAGCAGGAAATTATTTTGGATAACACCCTGCCTAAAAAAATGATTTGACCAGGGATAAGACACTTTAAAACATAGAAATTCCTTTTTTAGAAGGTGATTCTGTATATAGTTTCCTTTGTATTTAAGGATTATCTCCTTTATTCTTAAGGATTAAAAGGGAGTTATTAAAGCTCTTTATGTTTGAAGACTTCAGCTTTTTGGCCCTCATGACATCTTGTGGCAAAGACCTTCATAAGCTTATTAGATGTTGTTCTTTAATATTTTGCATGGTTTTCTGTTTCTATTTCAGTTTATTTGATTCCTTTTTGTATAACGACTAAATGGTATATTATATTGGCATTATTATTTTTATTTTTTTTTTATTTCTAATGTTTCTCTTATAATTTTCAGGGGTTCCTTCTCATGGCTTGTTTCAACTGAACTGGTAACAGAATGTTTTAGAACATTATTAAAAGGTCAAGACCTTGAAATAACTTAATTTCTGGTAAACTCGTTGTAGCTGCTTGCACACTTAAAAAGGCATAAATGTTGAATGATTGCTTGTGTTCTCAGGAGACGAATTTCTTTTGTTACCTTAAAACTTTAGAATGGAAATATTTATATTTTTTTCTCATCGAAAGAAATGAAAATTATAGTGATCCCCAATTATACTGCTTTGATACTCATTCAGCATCTCATGACCTTCACTGATTCTTCTGTGAACGGTTTATTATAGATATCATAGCAAACATGGCTAATTCACCTGACTGACAGTATCTGTCACAGGCTAATCCATGACAGATAACTCAAATGATATTTTAATGTTTACCAAGGAAAAGAAGGGACAAGCACCACAGGAGTTCCACTATACTTCAGGAAACATGGTGATAATGGGAGATGTGCTGTGTTTTAGTTTGTTAACTGGGATGATTGGTGAAGACAAGAAATCACGGTTACAAGCTCCTCTCTTGAACTGTATGTCACAGCTCAGCTGTGTATAACACAGTTTGAAATTAGATTTAATGTTCCAGGGCAAATATTAGAAAGATAACATTTCAGTGACTGCTTTGAACATACTGTGAGATAAAGAAAGGGTGCTTAACTTCCAGGGAAAGAAGTTCAGGGTAAATTATTTCAGTTCGGCTATATTTTGCATAATGAAGTGGCCATTTATATATAACACTGAATCCTCTCCTTCTTTCCTTCTCCAAAATAGGCTAAGCACTTGCTGGAAATATGAGTTGAGATTTGCTTAAATATTTGGGATTGACCCCTTAAAAGTTGTCTGTGATGAATAAGCTGACTAAATGGTTAAAAAGTTTTTTCATTAATTTTGTGTTAGAACATATATATTAGAATATCTTTTCTGATTGCCTCCATTATGCAGCTTTAGATTTCAGAAAACTTACTTTAAATAATCTAACATTTTCCAGCTCTAATCTCTGCTTGAAGAGGAATTGGTAAAATTCATTAATAAGGGGATAGTGCTAGCAAAAAAAACCTCCACAAATAAACAACAAAAATACCCAAACCAAGAACATACAGTCTTCTCATAAACCTTTACCTAAGGATTTATGGACATAAGATGATGTTATTTGGGAAAAGTAAGTCTTGAACTTCACAAACTCAAGAAAATCCTAAAGGCAGAATAAGACTTGAAGACATACTCTTTGAAGCAGTCAGTGATGATGACCTGAGCAGTGACAGCTGGGCATTTGTAGAAATCAAGTGTCATTGTGACAGGTAGGAAATTTTGTTTGGTCATCTCTGAACCAGGTTCTGTATTTCTCTGATAAAATTTAACCCTCATATGCATGTTTTGCAGAATTTGTTGCAGAGGGTGATATTCTTCAATGACAGAGAGAATTCCTCTTCTTTTTTTGCTTTCATTCCAGCCACTTGTAAATGGATAAGTTGCTGAATACACCCTCCTTGCTGTCAACTTTTAATTAGGTGTGAAACTGTCGTCTTACAGAGTGTGTTTTCTTTGCCTTTAGAGGCTTGCTTCCTTTCATTTGAAGTACCTCTGGCAAGACATGTCCCTTTCAAAAGCTTATGTTCTCATCTGACTCTCTCAAAATGCCTGGTAATGTAATTTTTTATCCTCACAGCTTGACATTGCTTCTCTATATTCCTTTGCATCCAACAGTGAAATATATGATATTGAATAAAATGTTCTCTGAATTTGTGGATACTGTTCAATTCCACACATTGTGTTCAGTTAGAATTAAACTCTTGCTTGGAAATGTAATTAATATCCTATCATTTCTAGGAACAAAAAGGGAAAAAGTAAATAAAATTGGAAGTGACTTAACTGGTTTATATGACTTGTTAAGCTACATTCACCACGTGCCATGACTACAGGACAGCAACGATTGAGCTGATGACAAAAGCCAACCTGAACTTCCTTCCAACCCTGAAATGCAGACCCGACTTCAGAGGCTGGGACAGCACCCAGTCCATCTCCCAGCTTCCCTATATTCACCACCCTAAAGCTATAAGGACTGCAAGTTCAGGAGACTAAAATAAATACCTACCTCAAGAAGCTGTATTACTTTCACCATGGCAAAATATAGACACAGGGAAGATCTAAATCAGGTAAAAGTATCATTGTGGCTGGTAAGTGGCATCTCATCACAGCTCCTTGAAATAGCATAAAAGGACTGTTTCTTATGGCAAGGGATATGGTTACCGCCCAGTGAAGTGCTTCCCACTGTGCACATTTGGTATTTGCAGCTGTAACAGAATTCGACACACTTTGGCAGGGTCTCGCCTGTGGGCTGCTGCTGAAAGGAAACTTCATGAGATGAATCTATCCCACTGATAACTGAGGAATCAGGATGCTCTGTATCAGCTGAGGCAAGATGAATCGAATTTTTGCACCTGTGTAAGAGAAAGTGCTGAAGTCTGAAAAGAAAGAAAAGGACCCCAAAATGAGTTTTGGTGCTCCACCTGTAGTCAATTAGCACCTTTTGAAATAAATATTCTGAGTGTGCATACGTTCTTACTAAATCAGGTAGGAGAAATGCTGACATGAAGATCATATCAGCTCTTTATTGGAGGAGTAATGTGCCATTGCAGAGAATGTATAAATGGCAGAATTACTGAGGCTGTTAGTGCGTGACAAAATTAGGTATTTTAAAATATGGAAGAGAGTCATAACACATTTTTAAAATCCCTTTTACCATTTACCACAGTATCAAGATTTTAATTCTTTCTGGTCTTTGATGTGTTTTATACTTGTCCTCGAAACAGTACGTGGTTATACCTCCAGAGGGGCAGAACAGTTACAGAATTGTGATTTTTGACTGTGAGGTTAGTTAAGGTTTATGAAACATAATTGGGGAACTTAGGGATTTATAAGAGAAAACATTTTGATGAAGTGTTCTTAGTAGTATAATCGTGGTGTGAGAATCATAATCCAAAGTCTTATCTCAGATTATACGGTAAGTCAGACTGTTAGGGTGAGAAATCTTCAAAACTGTCATAATAGATGAGATTTTTACATATTGGAGCTCAGTGTATCATGTGGTTTTATTTTAAATTTGAATTGTCACCTTATTTTTATTTTATGTAAACTTTACTGTGATTTCAATAGGTCTTGTAGAAAGATTTTGCAACCATATATTATTAATTTTACATTAGCTTTCTAAAAGCATAAAACAAGGGCTAGTTAAATCATAGTTTTCTAGAGAATTACCAGATTACTGGTTTACTTGTTGCTAGATAAACTAGATTAATGTGTCTTGATACAAACGTTTCCTTGTTGACTTCCACTCTTTTCTAAATGAAAGTGGTTCAGCTGATTGAAATTATTTGATATTACTATTATAAGTACCTAGAGATACCAACAAAAAGTAGACCTGCTGGTTTAGTATCTACACAGCTATAATGCCCATTAAGGGGAGACTTAAAGGCAGGTATCAGGTCAAAAGTGTAGTGTTTATTGTGTTTCAGCTGTTTTATGCCAGGGGAAGAGGACTTGTGGGCATTGCCTCACCTTTGGGGGAAGGCCGTGTGGCTTGTATCAGGCAGACAGGATGATCTGGGGTCCTCCCTCAGAGAGCTGTGACTGATGCCTCAAGATTTTTAATATTTGTAGCATATAGATTTTTAATATAGCTGTATAGTTTCTAACACTTTAAAATAGCAGTTAACAGTCACCAAACCCCTTTGTCACATTTTATCTCAAATTCTTGAAATTCTTGAAATTTTGTTTAGTGTTCTTTTCAAGGAAAAAGATTTTAGCAAGGACAACTTGTTTGGGACACATGCATAGAAGGACAAAATGAGATCTCATTGTAGTCAAAACAGAAGGCTAGAAACCTTGGAGAAGCTCCAAAGAAGCCATGTGATGTGAAGATGATGATGGTAAAGAAGTAAGAGGTCTTGAGACCTCTGACTCAATTCTCGGGTTGGATGCATGCCAAGGGGCAGACCTGAGGGAGGTACGAGGCGGGGACAAGTCTTGGGTTGGATGTATCCATTAGCTATGATAATTAATTAGTGATATAAATTTTATAAGAACTTTATACTGTATTGTGCACTTATGTACGCATTGCACCTAAAAGCATTTTTAATTAAAGGCCTGCTCTCTATTTTATCTATATTAATATTGTCTGGAAAATTCTTCCATTTTAGGCATCATGATATTACTTGCAGTAAGACCAGGCTGAGCCAGGCTCATGGTGGCTCCAGTTTCTGTCCATTGCCAGCTCAGTGTCATTTCCCTGTAGATCTCTCAGCTGCTATAAACAAGAAAACCAAAGGCTGGAGGGTAAAAAAGTAAACTCTATTCAAGTTGAAATGGCAGAGGCAGCCAAAAACAGAATGAGGAACTGAATGCATAAATTGCTCTATCCCGTTTCCATGCTGATTATGTGCTTGAACTGCTTTTTCAGGTTTTGAACTTCCAAAGCTGTTTATTTCTTTCTTTGTGCTACAAATTCGGTCACATCTTTATTTTTTCCTGTTGCAGATAAAAAACCTGAATGGTGATTGCAAGATTACAGACTCATCACAAGTTCCTATCAACCACCAGAAGCTTAGTCTTGATAATACTTTTTAAGCAAAATTTATATGCAAATTTGATTCTTACATAGAAACCTCCTTCTTTGTCACTAAAGAATGATGTTAGACAAGAAAAGTCTTCTAAAACCAGCTTGTTAACCTTCTATAAGCAATGGTGTTGGGAAATACATCACAGAACCTTATGAAATGTTTTTCTGCTGGTATTTGGAGTTGTGCAGCCCTTTGAAAACTAGAGTTGGTGACACATGATAGATTAATTTCCTAAATTCATTCACTAATTAAGTGGCTCCCTCTTATTGCTAATAGCAGAATATAGATGCCAAATAGGGAAGTTTTTTTCTGAAGAAATCATTCAGTGAAGAGTGTCAGTGGTTCATTACAATAAAAATATTTACCCTGTAGGCAGCTCCAGGGTTAGTGTGTTAAGAATAAGACCTGCATTTTCTTTATACAATTATGCCAATAAAATAAACAATATAAGCAAGATGGGTAGAGCATAGGGCAGAGAGTGTGTGTGGTGAGCTGATGAAAAGACATGTCCATTATGGACAAAGGTAAACAAGAAAAAGGGCATGCAGTGTCCTTATGCTCTCAATACTGAGCTTCACAGGGTCTAATGTAACTTTTTTTTCATCCATATGAGGTCTGCAAAATGTTGCTATTCTATTTGACTTCTTATATATTTCTGAACAAAGATGGTATGGGATGTTTCAAAAGACATTTGCTGAAGGCAAGCCTAGCCTGTGATCCTGATTGTGCCTTGGGTTTTTGTTTGTGTAGTCAGCTTTCTTCTGCATGGAAGTTTGACTATTGCACTATTACAGGAAGGGGCAAGGAAACAGGAGAGAGACTCAAATATCCCTGCGTGATGTAGTGCATTCAGTGTGGGTTTGATTCTGTAGACTAGGAATTAGAGCTGAGTGAGTCAGTTAGATGTTGTCAAGGTATAGCCTGAAAACTATGAAAATCACAAACCTGAGATAGTTTTTGCACATGCTCATTAGCACTGAAGCTGGAAGAGAACTATATATGTCTCCTTGGTGCTCATGCTGTCTAAATATGCAGCTCCAGTTTTGGGTTTTTAGAAGCAGGGATTAAATATCCAGATTTTTACAACTAATAAATTAGATATAAAAACTACTGATAAGCTAAAAGTTTCCAAGCTTTAATTCCATTCAAATGGTACTTAAACACTCACTGAATAAGCATAGTAAAGATATAACTTACTATTTTTACAAGAAAAATGTGACAAAATACTGAGCAGAACAGGCGGGGCTAAACTACTTTGTTGATGGTTTGTTTATCATGCTGTAAAAACAATGAGTAGTTGAACTTGTGGCTGGTGCTGGTGCTTTCCTGGTCACACGGTCTGCTGCCAAAATCAATTAATCCCTTATTATAAGCTATTGTCAGGCTATTTTCAAATGCAAAGTCAAAATCTTAATCTCCATGTGGGTAATTTATAATCTTTCCTGCTTTACAGTGAAAAATGCACTTTTTAAGAAGAAAATTTACTTGGAACAAGTCAGAAGTTGAGAAATACCCTAGTTTTAACCCTTTCAGCATCTGGAATTATCCACTCCAGATAAATTTATAGACCTTTATAATACATGAAGGGCTTATCCATATGTATTGTCTATAAAATATACTCTAGTAATTTATTGATGTAGAATGGGCTTATATATTACTTAGTTCAGCAAAAATTAATATTTGTGCAATTTTACCTTACCTATTCCAAATACCTTTTCCCCCACATATACTACTTCTAAATTGGTCATAAAGGCATCTTATTTTTGTCGCACCTAAGTACAGATATAACTTCCTTAAATTAAAAATCACCTGCAGGGAAATTGGCTCTTTCTTTCAAAACAATGGCTTTATGATTGATTATCTTCAGTGACAACAAATTACAAAAGTCTGTAGCGCCAATTGGAAAGAATTTTCAGCCAGAATGCATTTAGCAGTGGTCTGCCAAAGCCTGTTCTTGTGGCATTGCTCTGAAGGGCTTTCTGATGCCTTCAATACAGAAGTCTTGCAAGTCTAAGGCTTGAAGTTTGGGAGTCAAAGGCACCTCCTCCCCTCCTAGTGGGGTCATGTAACGGGGGACCTTTGTCCTATGATGATACTTGTGTCATGGGCACGTGTCAGTCAAAGGTCATGTAACACACAAAAGTCCACAAGTAGGGACAATAAATTTCCCAGACAGCCTGGAAGCCATTATCTGCTGTTTGACTCTGATCCACAGAGATAGGAATTGGAAAAGAGCTAGTTATGTGGAAAATATGACTTCCAGCACTATTTCAGGGACATGCAAAGGCTGAGAAAGAGGAGGGAGTAGAAAGAAATTTAAGGGAAGTCTCTCTCTCTTTACTGCACAGCCTAGTAAATCTTTGCAAGACACACTTGCATATATATACACACATATATAAATATATATATAGTTAAATATATCTTCATTATAAAATTAACAGCTGTCTTTATGGTCACAGTGTATATACTGAATATTCACTGCATTTTATTACATTCCTGAAACCATTTTCTTCTTGCTGACTGCCAGCTTTGTGACTGATTATTTTATAGCAATGGCACACCACTTTTACTACACTGACAAAAGCAAAATTTTTATAATTTCCTCTTAGCAGGGTCAGGTTCTGGTATGACTATATGCAAGATTGGAGTTATGCCTATATTAAATGGGAAATCTTACCCTTCCTTGTGTTAATAAGCAATGTATTAGCCTGGAAAATTGTTCCCTATTGTTAACCTTTAATAGTAAAAAAATCATAAATTAGAAAATAAATGTCAGACTAACTTTAATAAAAATATAAATGCTAGGTCTCTTATTTATTTAATTTTTTTTAGACAAAAGGTCAAGAGCTCTTTTTAGGTCGAAAAATACATATGAATTATATTTTTTACATGTTACAGAACACTCTTAGTTAATTTTTTTCCTTAATAATGACGTCTAAAGGATTCAGCTATAGCAGCACTATAGAAAATGTTGGAAATTCTGTATTTTGCAGGGAAATATGCATGACAGTTAATTTCCCTGCTCATTTGCAATTTTCTATCCAGTTCTTTCTAAAGTTATAGGATGGGGTGAGAAATGAGCAATTGACAGATCTGTTTACCAATAATATTTTGTTTGGAATGGATGATAGCTAAAATACTTGATCAAGTGAATCTGGACAGTACAGTGGTATTTATTATTAGAGAGGGTGTCTACACATCAGACAAGGTTGCTCTATATATCTGCAGGTGACTGAAATTTGGAGCAGTGGAAAATTTTCAAGGACTTAGAGAGGACAAGAAGTGCTGGAAGCATAAAAGCAGGAATGGGAAAAAGAACAAGTTATTGTAGTGCTGTAGATGTATAGAGACTCAGCTTAACTGGGGACTGTGAAACTGAATGGTGCTTTCTCTGTACACCGGTTTTTACTTCTAAAAACTTGGTAAAAAATGTTGAATTAGACTGTGCAATCTCAAATTAGGGATTTTTTAAATGATTTGTTCATTTTTTGATAACATTCTATTTTAGAAGTATATTCAGAAGCATTGCAAACCCTGCTTCTAGCCTATCAATTGTCAAACTGTAAAACAGAAGCTCATACACGTAAGAAGAGACCTGTCTTCCACTCATGCTGCATGTCCTACAGCGCCGGTGGTCCAGTGCCGGAGTTTCCTGAAAGCAGTCTAGTTAGTGGATCGGCCTTGTTCTGCTGCAGTAATACATCTCAAGATTAAAGATAAAACTGTAAGCATTGACAACCGTCTAGTTTTATCTTTCTGCTGTTCCATATAATTTGATAAAGAAACTTGGCAGGTCACTTCTCATTCTTCTTAGCTTGACTTACTGACTCTTATCTGTGTCAGACAACCACAGCAGTGCTGAGCTTCTGAAAGTGGAAAGAATTGGATATGGGTTATTTTAATAATTGTTTGCTTGTTTTGTTTTTATGCAAATCTTTCATTCTCAATAGCACCTACCAAACTTTGAAAAGGTTTATTCCCACTTTGATGTTCACAGGTAATATCTGATCACATTTCTATGAGGTACATGAGAAAATTTTAGAAAACTTTTAAAACGTACTTCGGTGAAATATGTCAGTAATATTTTTACCTTGTTTTGGTTTGACTGCTAGCAGCAAGTTATATCAGAGCTGCTAGTGCCAAGGAGCCAACTAGTGAGTGAATTTTCATTTCAACATAATCTTATTCATGGTTTGTTTGCTCAAGTAATATGGCTCTTTTTGCTCCCAGGCAACTGAAAACATTCAGAAGGTCAAATCTAGTGTAAACAGAAACCTGTATCCTAAAGCACAGAGAAAACACACAACATTTTTTCAGCATGTTTTGACTGCTGATTTTTCCTCACAGCTTTATATGTTCTATATAGAAAAGCCTCCTACTACTGTTGTTATTCCTCCTGGCAAGTATGGTTGTTGTTTCAAGCTCTTTTCCCTCACAGGGAGGAAAGCCTGGTGCAATGGAGTTCAGTAGCTGCCCTTTCCTTCGAACAGAAGCTTTCTCTGCTGACAAGTGTGCCGGGAACTCTTTGACCTCATCTTTCACATTCCCTGTTGCACAAATAACACTTGAGTTGTGACTTCCAAACATAATGCAGTGGTTGACTTTACCAGTTCATAGAATCATAGAATTGATTGGATTGGAAAAGACCTCAGAGATCATCAAGCCCAACCCTTGGTCCAACTCCAGTCTGTTCACTAGATCATGGCACTCAGTGCCACGTCCAATCTCAGTTTAAAAACCTCCAGGGACGGTTGCTGAAGCTTCCATTATGACTTTCAATCAAAACCAAAAAGCACTGTAACTTGGAATCATAGAAATTACAAGTCTGATTTTCAGCTGTACTGGTTGGCACAACTCTACTAAGGCTGATGCCAGTTAAAAGCAGCTGAGCTTCTCCACCTGCAGGAGAGGAAAGGAATTTAGAGCTTTATAATCCCTCTCCAACAAAAAGATATAACTAAGGATGAAATATCTAGTTTGTCATAAAGGTGGACTCTGACAGAATTTAAATTCTATGTTGATGAGATTCAAAAAATGGTCTTTGTTTTTCCTTCTTTTTCTGTATTTGATCCACAGCACATTTATAGTGTTTGTGGTATTGGACAGACAGAAAGACTTACAACAGATCTAGTTTATGTTTGAGTCATATTTTGGGGAAGGATTGTTTTTTATTGATCTGCACCTATTGCATCTTCATTTTGAATGCAATTATATTTCCAGATGGAAAATTTTATAGCCTTGTAGCTACAATATTGTAGTATTTTAGCTTTCCAGCGACTCCTGAGCTGGTAAATGCTGCTGAGGTTATATAATCTAGTACAGCTTTGCATTCTAGTGAAAATAAGATGGGCACTAGTCTGATATGTAAGAAGCTGGTCTCCTAATACTTAGGTGTGCATCCTAATGTCCTCCTTTTAATAGTGCAAAGAATCTAAAGGGCTTTGAAGCCAGAAGGCGAGAGCCTTGTTCTGTAAATTGCCCAAGTTCTACTGTCGAGGCCCAAGTTCTACTGTCGGATTCTAATCAAATCTCTAATTATGTAGCTTTATTGTGGAATTGTAACTCTGTAGTGAATACATGAGTTGCACTCTGATTCTCTTTATCCCCAAACTGATGTATTTTGGCATTCATGTTGCATTTCACAACCTACTGCAAAACGTTTCTTCCCAGGAATGCATATGTAAGTGTGTATGTGTCTTGGTATCAATATCATTCTAATGGTAGCCTAATTTCCTTATAGGTTGGAGCATCAGAAAATAATACAGTTCTAACAAGTTTATTAGGATAGCTCTCCCTAAGCTGCTTCCTGTATGAGATAAAAGGAATTTGGTGTGTATACTTTGGATGGTGTTTGAACCTGAAAAGAATGTTGTGCTACAGCTGGCCTAGGCGTGATGGATCTTAACACATGTAGAAATGAAACCTTGGATTACCATGGAGTCAAACTGCTGTCTCTGGTAGCATCAGAGGACCTGGCATTATGAATTTGATGGTTGTGCTTTTCTAATATAAAAGTAACAGGAAAAAGAAGAGAACATTTGGACCGTATTGCTAGCATAGCTCTAAAGAAACTCCTCTCTGCTACAGTCAGAAACTGCCATTGCCCAAATGCGTCTTTAGAAAATGAAGCTTCATAGTCTTGTGTTACTTCCTGCTGGAAGCAAGACTGAAATGAACAGGCAGAGAGGAGATGAGAGACATTGTGAGAGACAACAGCTAAAGCTCTTTGTTCAGTAACTTGTCTGCTACATGGTTGTGTATGAGACTTAGCAAACTCCTAATTTACAGCCTACTTTTTGGCTGGCTACACCTTTAAAGTGAACCTGCAATAAGTTACTAGGGAGCATAGAAGGGAAAAAATATACAAAACCTCTTAGTGTAGGTGTGAGTGCTGTGCAGAGTTAATAATGACCATTTTGACCACAGCGAGTGAAAATTATTCTAATAGAAAGAAGAAATGAAACCATTCATGTAATTTTGAAAGACTGAGATCTAGAATAACAATAAAAATGAAGAGGCTGAACACACCAACAGCTAAAAAGGTGGGGGATAACCAAAGGCCGAAAACATTTATAGCGAAAAAGGTAAATAATGGTTAATAAGCTGAATTTCTTTTGATGTTTCCAGTGTTCTGCTCCAGTTCCCAGTAATCACATAGATTATTGGTGTATGATTCCTGCAAATCTTAAGACAATATGTCTATTAAGAATTTACTTCTTTTTGTGTGGCCTTTATTTAAGCATGTAAACTGCTTTGAAAAAACAGCATTGTCTACAATGTAAAAGGAAATGAAAAAGGAAAAAAAAAAAAAAGAAAAGGATGAAAACAGTAGAAAGCTGCAGCTGAAAGTTCAGATTGCATCTCACTGGAGAGGTTCAGCTGAGTTATTTCCAAGCACTCGCTCTCCAAAGAAGCGGGTTGTGGTAATTTGCTTATGGATGACCAGGGGCTTTGATGAACATTCAAGTACTGCCGCTGCACAGCTTGCAAGTTTCCTGTGAACATAAATAGGGCAATCCAGCACAGAAAGAAAGAATAACTTTGTCAAAAGGCAAATTGTGGTGCTTAGTTCATCATTCTAATTAAATTCATTTGTTCCAGTGACACATCTGTCTCAGCCAGGCATATGTGAGCTGCAGTTCACCTAGGTACTATATGAACAACTCATTCTAAAGACACACGATACAGGGTTATGTAATATCTTAGAACTGATTTAAGGGAGTTTGGGGCACTTAGATGCTTTGGAAACCACCAGAAATCCTAGTCTATGCTTTTATTAAGGCCTAGAAATCACTCAAAGGTCTTCATATTTCTTCACTGATTGTCAGTGTCAAAGTGAGGCTAATGTCTCTGTCACTTGATGGCTTAGATCAGTTGTTCTGTTGCTTTGAATTACTTTTATATTTCTGATTATAAACAGCTGTCTCACAACAGCCACTCATTTCTAGGGGCATCGTCCGTGCTTGAATGAAGGTTTTCTGTTTTTCTCATGTCTGAGATTTGAGTACTTTTTTTCTCAGAAATAAAATGTCCATTTATCTTTGAGAATAAAGAACAACTCTTCCAGATTGTGACTGGCATTTCTGCATGCTTATGGCCTTGGGCTGTTTTTGGTTTTTTCTCTATTTCTTGTTGTTTCAAGTGTTGAGTGGTCCATGTTGTTTATTGGATGTTTTTAATACAAGGTGTTATCATGGACTTTTCCATGAACAAGGAGCTGTGCTTCTCAGGCTTGAGCCACTAAAGGCTTCAGCCTTATCTAAACCAATCTTCTGACTCTGTGATTTCACTGGCTATTTATTTACTTGAGTAGCAGTTCTTAATCTTTCCTTTCAGTTTTATACATGGTTAAAGATATGTACATACAAGAGAACCTAAAGGGGTCTAGGGATTGCAGTAAAAAGAAGCAGATAAACCTATAAGAATATAGGCCTGTGGTTTGTGAGAAGAGCCTTTTTCTACATACATAAGCTTTGATTTAAAACTAGTTGAGACATGAATAATTTTTTCTCTGATTTTTGAATGTTTAATTAGTGAAACTCTAGGATTTGGACAACTGTTTTCTGATCAAGATCTTGGCTTTGCTGTGCATTAGTGACATTTATATTAAACTCTACTACATCAGTATTTCACCTTTTTGGCAAAGCAGCAGGTGGAATATTTGAACATCTGCCCATCAGCCATGGAATCACACCTCATTTATTGAGGGAACTTGCCCCATTAATTTGGTCTTATCCTTTTATACACTGTGCTGGGACTTGATTTAAGTCTTCTATTTATCAAAATTTGCACCACTGAATGCTTTTATAGTGCAGCTTTCACTAACCTGGTTTTATAAATGTCACTGTGCTAGGTAATTCATTCATTACCTTGACTTGGAAAATTAGTTTAGAACACCAGGTGCATATAATGCATACCCAATTGAGTACTGTTAGGCAACTTTATTGATTAACTGCTATTGTTACTGAGCAACTACAAGTATAAAAGTGGTGTTGAGGTATGAGACTCATGACTTCATAAGTTTTATGAAACCAGCAAACATGAGCTATAGAAACTAGGATGTGGAGGTAGAGTGAACTGTTTTTCTCCCAACAAGAAACAATTATGTATTCTGTCCTGAGTAGCTCTGACTGACTCCTTACCTCAAGTATGCTCTAGAAACCAGATTTCCTGATTAAAGATATTCTTCTGATGTATTGTGAACCGACATCTTTGGGTAAGAGTGTTTGCTGAAGGGTGGGTTACTGTGGTGTGTTGAAAGAGGGGGTTCTGTGGAGAAGAAGAAAGGCAAGAGGGGAGCATAACAAGCTGCAGAGATTCTTGTGACAGGGTATATATGTTGAAATGACCAAATAACCTATTGAAATAGCTCTACTTGTCAGCATAAGTGTTTTGGAGTTTTCATGTTTTGCTCAAAATTTTTACTGAGCCTGAAACTTTTTGTATAAAATTTACTTTAATGTAGGCCATTTCTACAGCTATGGTAAAAGTCAGACACATGGGAGCGTGAGATGTGGTTGAGGAACGCGACCAAATACAGAGGCCACAGTACTGAAAATATACTGGCTGTCGCAGTTGTGGGCTAAGGAACCAGAACAGTTTCACTATACAATTCATCTGAAAGTAATGAAAAGCTGTGTAAAAATGGGTTGCTTACAGACACCTTGACTTCTGTAACTTAAAGGGATCTTGAGTGTACCCAAAGATCCCAGTTGTCAGATTCTTGAGTGTTGGAGGTAATAAAAATAGGCTGCAAAGACATGCACAGTGCAGGTATTCCATTCCAGGTCCACAAAGCAGAGTGAAGCCTCAGCTCAGCTCTGCGCTGTACATTTCATAGTCGAGCTTGCCAACTATTGTCTGCAAGTCAAAGAGCTCTAATTACCCAGTTCTTGGCCAGACTTAGCTGGGGCACAGCTCCCGGTAAACATGACTAGATTTCTCCCAGGACTGTGATGGCTTGTGTCCACCATCTGTCTCAGGTGTTTCTGCTCCTTTCGTGCCCACGCTCCTTTGGTCTGGGGTTAGAGCCGATGGAACCAGAATAGGTCTGACATATGTTTGGTCCTTTGCCTCCCCTTTTTTCTTCACTGTGTGGTGTCCCAGGACCGGTGCCCAAAAAGATCTCTTCATTACTCTTCTATTTTCATCCATGGTGCAGAGTCTGTGGATAAAAGAGAAGGTGAGGGAACTTAAGTAGAAGTTTGCTAGTTTTGTCATACAGGAAAAGAAAAAAAAAAATCCTTCCAGGCCCTAAGCCAAGACTCTGGTTTCACAGTGAATAAAATACCCTGCAGTAGAGGCAGCAAAATTAAGGTACTTTAACATGTTTTCAGAAAAACAAAGGTCCAAAAAAAGGACTACCTCTGACAACCTTAAGAAAATTTGGAGAAATATTAACAATATTTGCAAAAACTGTTTGCTTATGAAAGCTGGAATTTCTGTGTTCTTTAGTGCTTTAAAGGGTAGTGATGAATGTATTTACAATATAGCTATGAATTCTTTGCTTCTGAATAATACTGCATATACTTGTCATTAGAGATGAAGTTGTCCTCTATGTTAGGTGTTTTCCTTTGCTCGGTGACATTCCTAAAATAGGGAGAGCAAAAACGTTCAGTATAGGAAGTACCAATACTGTTTACCTGTAAGCATAAAACAAGATTATATTACAGGCTTCAAACACAGAACTTTAATAGAAATGTAGGAACTCAGGTAAATAAACATTCTAAATCCTAGTTAAAGCTTGGAAAACAAGCAAGACATTCTTACATAGATACAAATAAAAATAGACCAGAATTATGGGGTAATAGTAAATTTAGCACATTGTGTACAGATCTGTAGTATTTTCCTTAGTAATAATATGATGCTGTGAAGGAAATCCATTTAAAAAGAAGTATAAGAAAAATTTTCAGATAATTAACTGTTGCATCAGTATCTATTCAGATCTTGCTCGATGTTAGAGGAACATATTAAGATGTGGCCTACTCAAAAATGTTTCAGTTTTGGGGTATCCTTCTTGCCCTACTCCTTTCAAAGTTGCTTTTTCTGTTTCTTTTGGACCCTCACACTGGGAGATCAGATTACAAGGCAATTCACATATTCATCCTCTTCTTATGCAGTAGAGTGCATGGAAGGAGAAAAAGAAATCTACATATAGTTTGAGAAGGTGATTCAAATGCAAAAAGGAAAATGTGGTATCTCGTCTCATGCTGAGTCTGGTTAAGATCTTACTTTTTTCCACCCTCAGCTAGTGCCCTTGGGTATCATTTAGGGATCATTCCTGGTGAAAACAGCTGGATAGAAACAATGGAAAACACTGCAAAACAGAAGCTGGATTCTGGATTGATGATACCCCATCCTTTTGGGTAGTGAAGTAACACCTCTAACCCTGCTATTTCATAGGCACTTACAGCAAAATTGATGCAGACATGAAAAGTCAGTGACAATGACAGTGCCACACTGTTTTTGTAGTCAGGGTTAGCGGGGAGGTGCAGGTGCACAGAGGCATGCATGCTCCCTTCTCATAAGTGAGAGAGTGGATGGGATTTTTCTGGGTCCCCAGCGTGTGCCTGTTTGAGATGCAGCAGCTGGAAGCCCAGTGCTCAACCAAGAGGCCCGGCCCATAAGCAGGGATCATTGTTCCTCCTCCTTTGTGAACACTGCATGAATTTTCATGATTGCAAGTACCCTCGCTGTGGGGTTTGCGTGCTATGAGATTTTAATGCTTCACTAAAATTAGAACATTAACTCTGATACTGTTTGGATGCTCTTAAATTTTTCTCTTCTGAACCAATACCATGTAACTCCATCAATCTGTAACTTGAAAATATTTTGAAGCAAATAATTTCAATTTTGCTTTAAATTTTGAAGTAAAATTTAGCTTTCAGAGACCTCCTGTTTTCTATATTTCAGGGCCAAAAATCCTCATTAGATTACAGACTTTGTGGTGTCTGTGCTGTGGATTTGGATACCTTTGCACAGAGTTCAGAAGTGACCTGTGCCTCTCTGAAGTATCTCTTTCTAATCAATATCTGTTCTTGATTACAAGAAAAGGAGATGGACAATCCATACCTGCACTTAGTGGTCTGTTAAAACAGCATTTATTTTTGCTGTTAAAAATACAAGCCCAGTTTAAAATGAGAACTTTTCTGGCTCCTGCTTCTACCTCATGAATTTTATCCTTTACTTCTTCAGTAACTTACTAAGATAATTGTGTATGTTTATGAAAGAAATAAATATACTTCCATATTATAAACAAAGCACTCTTTTAAACTAAGACACTGGTAACCTATTACATGCAATGTGACAGAGTTGTAACACCAGTGTCTTAACTGGCAAACTAAACCTCTGCGTTGCTGGTGGGACAGTGGAAAAAACCAAACAGCAACTAGCCAGACTTAATGCCAGTGACTTGGACATCTCCGTTGTCATGTCTTAAAAGTTCGTTGGGTCAAGTTACTTGGACGTGCTGGATATATAAAGATGTTCTCTTTGTTTGTTTTTGTTTTTTTTTGTTGTTGTTGTTTTTTGTTTTTTTTTTTTACAAACTCAATTTTTCCCCAAAACATGTAAGAGCAGGACAACCTCAAACATCTTTCCAGTTGTGAAAAACCTAACATAACATCAGCAGTTACACTCTCCATCTGTTAATTAGGCGGCACAATTGTCTTTTGTTCTTTGTTTTTCAAATTATTTTTTAGAAGATTTTTATTCTTCATCATGCCTGCCAGAAGTCCTTTAATTCCTTCAAGTTTCTCTGCCAACTTCAGGTACATTGAAATGTCTAGCTGATTGACTACTTACCTCTTTTTTCCCATGTGCACTTTTTGTTGTCCATTTTCCCTCCCCTCCCCACACTTTAATTTTTTTTTTCTTTCGATTCACTTTGCTGCTAGACCAGGATGGGATTTTTATCCATAAACTGTTCTTTATCTGGCAGAATTTCCCTTACAAAAGTCACATTTTCCTGCCTAATCTTTTCTGTCAAAGAATTTTGGCTGAAGTTTTTTTCTTTAGCTTTGAGGAAGTTTAAGTATATTCAGTAACAACTTTTTCTTCCTTTTTCTATCTCCTCAAAATACTCTTGAATATACAAGATCTTTGAAACTGCTTTTCATAGACAATTCCATCAGTTCCCACTCTTACAGATTGAGATTAGCAACAAAACTGGTTGTGTTTTCTGAGACTTTTTCTGGTTTTTCTCTTGAATTTGACTTACCTTGAAGAGACCCTCATTTAAAGATGCAATTTTTTACTAAATAATGAACAATAACATGCATTTTAAAGTGTATATACATATGTATAAACATATTCATATAAGACAATACAATATATGTAATGGAATACAGAATTTGCAAATGGAAGTAATTCTCTGATTTGAAATGAGATCCTTCCACTGGCAGAAATGATTGTCAGCTGCAAGAGCAACCAGAAGGAAATTCACTGTCACTATGGAATCTGAAACAAAAGTACTAAAAATAAATTAACTTATATATTTTATTCAAAGAAGCCGAGGAGGATGTTGCAATAAATCAAACAATTCACGTCCTGTCGGGTCCATCATGTCTTCCACTGGTATAGACCAGCCATAGTGAATGACCTACGCCAACTCTTTCTTTACTCAGGGTTGCCCCCTGCAGTCCATTTACAAAAGTTTTGACTAGTATATTTTCAACGGAATCCCCGCTGGGACTACTGAATCTCCTCGTGGGAACCTGACACCTGCCATCGTTAACCTGCTTCCTTCCTTCGCTTTAAGTCATTCTCTCTTCTACATTTCTCATGTTTCAGTCTTTTGTACAAAATGTATCGCCCCCTTAGGTATTCACATCTTAAATTTTACATGCAGCATTTTCATCATGCAGATTCATTGATGGCAATTTTCTCGGAAAAAAATAGGATTTTTTTGATCTGAAGTTTCTGGCTCTGCAGATTGATGTTGGCCAAAATTGATACAATTTACACATTTTATTTATTTATTTATTTAAACTCAACTTTGAAAAACTCTTTATTCTTTTTCTTGTGTTTCTCACATTTATGTCAAGTTATAATCTCTAACAAGCAGCATTAGTCTCTCTCATTATTTATTGTTTTGATGCAGAGAGCAATTAAATATAATTAACTGGCTGATTATTATTTGCTGGTAGAATTTGCTAAGAATGCATATGCTCCTGCAGGGAGTTGCTTGCCATTTCCTGCACCACTGATCTGATGCAGCTTGGAGAGAGCCTTTTTTTCCCTCTCTATTTGCTGCTTCACTGATCTGCGGAAGGAAGAAAGTAAGTGTATGAAAATAAGTATGCGCTAGCTTGTGAATAGCTATCTCACAGAGGGCTAAGGGATAGAGTTTCGCATTGGCTTTGGTGTGGTGCTGAGATGCAGAAACACTAAAATATTTGTAATTAGACCACGAAAAAAACGTAAGGATGCAAGTTTTTTTACTGCCCGTGCAATACTGGAGAACACATTCAAACCAAAACGTTTGGGTTTATTTTTTATTTATTTCCCAAGATGTCTTTTCAGATGTGTGATTCTGTCAGGAAGATGTTCTTTGTGGGTAGTACTGATAAATTTCCTGCATTAGGAATGAAAGTAATTGTTTTTTCACAAATCCAGTCTGGCTAACAGGCCACTAAACACTTACTTGAGCATTAAGACATTCTATGCATGAATTTAAGGGATGGTTTGCTGAGGCATAAGTATTCTGCACTGTGGTTTTGTAATTGCTACTATTAAACTGATCTTTCAAAACTGGTGTTAATATACAGTTGTTTGCTATCACACAATGTGGTAATTTGAGCTTCTGATCTTGAGATATTCAGCAGCTCATCTCATCTGAAGGTAAAATTCCTTTTGCTAACTTACCACTTGGTCCTCCCTGTTGGAATTCAGACCTAGGTCCCATTTAGCACTTCACACTTCGCATTGTTATTCAAGTGTTGTAAAGCATTTTCTGGGCAGCTAAGGTATGGCTTGATACAAAAAGAAGTATTTTTTAGCCAAACTTTTTTTGATAAGTAGTGATTTGAGGGTCCTTTTTACTCTAATCCAGAAATGCATTCAGTTCATTTTTGTTTACATTTTGGACTTTGAAGAACTGTTGTTTTAACAAGTTTTCACTTGTTTACATTGGTACTTCCAATAAACTACACTTTTTTTCTCCCTCTGTGTTAGAAGCCCATCCAGCTCTTCTCTTAGTGCACTTCAGTGAGATTTCTCTGATTGATTCCCTCATTTGTGTAATGCAACCTGACCTGTCAAATATTTTTCCAATCTTTGCTTTTGAGAATGTCACGCCCCTTTCTTGCAAATTTTCGGACTTTAAAAACTTTTATATGTTTCTTTTGCTTTATATTAAACAACATTCTCTAATTGAATAATGTCCTCTCTTTGGACACGCTGGCAAGCACCACACTTAGACAGAAAGATCCTTCAGCCGACTGCGCAAATGTTAGCTTATTATGTCTCCTGTCATTCTGTGGGATAGGCTAGTTTTATCATCTGCATTTGCACAGATGGGAAATTCAAACTGAGAGATTTTCAGGTGATTTGCCCTCGACCAAGCCAGATAAAACAGACTCAGAGCTGAAAATGGAGCCTGGGAATTGTTGCCTCCCACAACTCGTAGCAATTCACCTACATTTTGGACACAAACTGACTCTGAATAAGTATATCTGTTAAAAGTGCAGCAAGTTTTGTACAAAATATTCCATATTTCTGGCACCAAGAATAGCTGCCCTGGAAAGAACTTGAGGTGCATGTATCTTAATGCTGTAAGGGACAGCTATGATAATCCACTTTGCTGTTTAACATAGCCTATGCATTTTACTCAAATTATGCATGGCCCCCAAACATGGAAGCAGAGCCACAGTTCAAAGCAGACATTTTTTTGGCATAGAGGTTTTATGGGGTTATGTGCAATGCTTTTTCTGTCTTATTGTATGTGAATATACAAATAAACACACACTTATTAGTAGTTTTAAGGAAAAATTAATGAAAGGAATTTCCTTGCTACTTTTCTGCTGTTTCAGTAAATATCAGTGCACAACATTATATCTGTATATTATATATAGTATAGTCAATGTATATATGTAAAGAATTTTAATAGTCATTAACTCACGTCACGTATCTGAGAGAGCAGGTAAGCACCATGTGAGCATGAGAAGAGAAAGATCAGGGGGAACCTCATTACAGGATTCTAGTACCTAAAGGATTGCTACAGAGAGGATGGAGGCTCTCTCTTCACAAGGAGCCACACAGAGAAGACAAGTCTCAGTGGGTGCTAGTTGTACTGGGAGAGGTTTTATCTTGATATAAGATATTTTTACAGTGAGAACAATAATTCACTGGAACAACCTCCCCCGAGATGTGGTAGAGTCCCCATCAGGAGAGGTTTTCAGAATGCTGTTGGAGAGGGTGATAGATAATCTCATCTAGGCTGCCATGGAAGGGATCTTTTGAGGTCCCCTCAAACCTGGACTGTTCCATGATTCTGTGAGAAGGCTGAAGAGTCAGAATTTCATGTGGAAATGTAACAGTTCATAAAAGGTGAGTTTTACCATGGTTTTTTGTGCAGATGAAAGATTTAAATGGCCCAGATGTGCTAGTCAGCTGTTGTGAAGCTCTGTCAGATATTTTCAGTAACATTTCGCAGAAAGTTGCTTAAGGTCTTTTATTCATCAAAAATTTGCACTTAAAACCAACTTTCAAAATGTGCTAAAACCTTTATACCAACAAGCTAGTTAGCATTTTGTCATATTTTGCCCAGAGAAGTTGTGGATGTCCCACCTCTGGCAGTGCTTAAGGCCAGGCTGGATGGGGCCTTGAGCAACTTGGTTTAGTGGTAGGTGTCCCTGCTCATGGCAGAGGGGTTGAAACTAGGTGTTCTTTAATATGCCTTCCCACCCGAACAATTCTGTGATTCCATGATTCTATAACTTCCTGTATTTGTTAAGGTTAACTTGGATCAGAAAATGATGTTTCAAAATCAAGAGTAGGCTTTAAATTTTTTGAGTTAACATGCCTGGAGCAGAATTTCATTATACAAATTGCAAGAGCAGACATAATACACAGAATCTACCACTTGGAAGGTGATCTATTTTTCATCTGTGTTTGGTTTATTGTGCAGGGTTTTCTAGACCTGAATTCCGAGGTCATTCTGACAGACTGTGAGAAGCCAAATCTGATCTGAGTGCTCTCATACAGACCTTCAGGAATACTTTTTACCAATTTCACAGTGCTGTTCAATTACTGTCTTCACGGCCAACCTACACAAAATATCTGCCAATGTAACTGCTGTTTTAGCCAGCTAAAACTAATGCTTTTCTGTATTTTTTTCCATCTGACATTTCTATGTTATTCTTTTAGAACCTTTGGCTGCTTCCATGCCATGTTGTCCTTCTGTTCCTTTTCTGTTCTGACCACATCTTACTCTCTGTAATTCCCCTATATTAAGTGTTGTAAAGGAGGTAGGCAGAAGTAGATCTCTTATCTGTAAGACGATGAACCAGCTGTCCACTCGCTGACCTCAAAAATCTTTAACTTGCCTTTTTTTTTATTGATATCATCCTGATATTTATCTTGGGAGGTATATCCATACTTTGTAATGAAAAATGCACTTTCAGCTGAAGAAACTGAGGGAAGCAGTTTGTTCTCATTACTTGAGGGAATTAATTAAATTCAAGTTTGATATGTGCCTGTCAATGCCTTCATGAGGGCTATGCTGTTCTAAGAGGAAATATTTGGTAAGGTTTATAAAATTTTAATTTAGATTCTCTGGTTTCTTAGAGTTACATTTTAAAAAGACACACAAAAGCTATGTTTCACACATTTAAAAACTCCTAATCTGCTTATGAATGTGATGCTGGGCATTGATAGATGGACTAGCTCCATGGCCAACAATTTCATAAAATTTTCCCCATCTGTTGTGGTTTTACCCCAGCCATCAACCAAGCCCTTCACTGCAGCTCACTCACTCCACCAGCAGGACCGGGGAGAGATGCAGGAGGATAAAAGCCAGAAAACTCATGGGTTGAGACAAAGACAGTTTAATAGGGAAAGTAAAAGCTGCCCACACAAGAAAAGCAAACCAAGGAATTAATTCACAGCTTCCCATGGGCAGGCAGGTGTTCAGCCATCTCCAGGAGAGCAGGGCCCCAGCACGTGCAACGGTTACTTGGGAAGACAAACACCATCACTCTCACTGTCCTCCCTTTCTTCTTCTTCCCCCCACTTCATATACTGAGCATGATGTCATGTGGTCTGGAATATCCCTTTGGTCAGTTTGTGTCACTTGTCCCGGCTGTGTCTCTTCCCAGCCTCCCATGTACTCTCAGCCCCCTTGCCAGCGTGGCAGTGTGAAAAGCTGAAAAGGCTTTGGCTCTGCATAAGCCCTGCTCAGCAATGACAAAAATATCCCGACATTATCAACACTTGTTCAGCACAAATCCGAAACACAGCTCCACACCAGCCACTGTGAAGAAAATTAGCTCTACCTCAATCAAAACCAGCACACCGTTTGAAACTTACTTTGGCTGTGAGAATCATTCCTTCTTTCTCTCTTTTATCTTTCCTGTCCCTTTTCTGCTTTGACAGATAAGTTGTGAAATCTTAAAGGCAGGCTCTGAAAGGGATCTACTGGAAGCCTGGCTCCTGTAGGAGGTACTCAGAGCAGACATAACACTTAACCTGAGAAAAATGGTTCTTTAAAAATTACATGTTTAGATAGGAATGGTGCACATTCTCAGTCCATCAAAATATAAAAGTTTTGAAAAACATTCCTATACTGAATTAGGATGAAATGTTGGCATTTATTAATTAAAAGAAAAGAATAGGTTTTTTTCCACAGAAATTTACAGGTTTTATTAAAAATTAAAATAGGAGCTTTCTTGCTTGAAGGTGTCAGGTAAAGCCTTGACAAGCACTTTGAGACTGTACTCTAAAAGATGATTGATGGAATTTGAAGTTCAAAGAACTTGCAAAAAGTTAAACAGTGTTTTCCGATGAAAAACATTTTTGTGGAACTTTTCCAGGCCAGCTATATCCTATACAGTATTTAGCTCTCTGTTTCCTTATGCAGCAAAGAGCAGTATAGTACTCCAATTTTATAATAATTCCTGTTAAAAGAACAGTAAGAAAGAAAATTTGGGAAAAAAAATGAAAAAGAAAGGGGGTAAAATTATAATCCTATTAATCATGCTTATCCTGGGAGGAGCTCCCAGGTAGCACTTTAGTTGCTATCATTATGAAAAAATATTTTACTTCTACATTATTAAGCATTCATTTGTAAGGCCTCCATTATGTAAAGTAGCTGTCAGCTCTGGTGAAATCTATTACCATTATCTTTATAACTTACTTTTCATTTACATGTGCACAGTTTTGATCTAGAATAACTACATTATTGCAAGTCTAAATAAATATTTCAATTTTTCATATTTACAAACTAATATACATACAGCATATGCAATCCATGTTTGATTCCAAATCTTTCCAGACAGTATTGGACTTGGAAAAATGACAGCTTCAAATACTACTCAGTTTTTTTCATGTCTATCAGACTGCTCATGGCCTGCAACAGTCTCTATCTATCTCATTCTACCTACTGCTCTGTCATTTCTGATAATGGGCTTTGAAAGTTCAGGTTATAATCAATCAGAGAATTATTTCAAACCACTGCATTAGCTGCTTTGGTGAAAGACGTCAAATCTGGATCTTAATGCCTTCCACTGGTTAAAAGGAGGACGTTTTGCGTTAGCCTCCTTCATCAGCCGCAGCTGCGGTGGAGAATTTTCAGTACCATCCTATAGTCAAAATAGAAAGCTAAAAAACTGCAGGAGACAAAATACCATATGTGGGATAGCTATTTCCATATGTTGTTTTACTAATAACCACTATACACCTAACACTTTGGGGGTTTTTTGCATTCATAAATGTTATTATTTCTTCTAGTGTTTTTTAGTACTATGTAGGCAATGCTATTCTCCAGGAAAAATAAATTCCCTTGCTGACAATGACACTGCAACCATTTTCCATTCTGTGCTGCAAGACATTATTGGATTATTGAATGTACTTTTACTCCTGTGTTCTGTAAATGTACTTCTGTGTTATCAATAGACATAAAATCAAATGTCTTGCTCTACCTTCTCAATATATTTGTAATATCAGCACACAGTTCCTAAAGGTGATCTCTATCTGAGAAAATAAAATCTTTCTCTCCCATCTGTGAACACGTTCCAAAATCCACAGTGAATTGAGTACTGCTGTTTTACGTGAGTAGCAGAGCAAGCCAGGTTTCTGCAAGCAGCCATCCACTGGTCCAGCCAGACTCAGAACACTGACTGCAGAGCCAGTGGGGACTGGTGTGCAGTCTTTGCTCCTGGATGGGCACTGTGCATTCCACACTCATTAATTAACCTACCTTTAAGTACAGTTGGTTTCTTACCTGGGAAACAAAAAGCTGTGAGGGAATAAAGCACTCCTGTGTAGTGTCTCATTAGTTTGTTCTCCCTCCCTTTTTTCACAATAATATCCCATTGATGCTTGCAGTCCCTTTATGTCTGTAACGTTCAGAGCAGGAGTTACATATCTCTAAACATAACAAACTCCCAAATGGGAAAATATCTGCTCACTTCTCAAACCATCTGTACCCATATGTGAATAGAAATAGATTCAAGAGATTTGTAACACATTCTTGCATAAAAGTGCAGAGTAACTAATTCTGATGTGCTAGAGGAAACTGCTGCAGGATTATTACATTCCTAAGAAAAATTATCACATTTGTGCAGCCTGTGTTCAATATTTACAAAAAGAATGGAGATGGAACATTTGATCATCTGGCAGTGGACCAAAAGGACTCCCCCCAGAACTGTGAGGAGGGATTTCTTGAGGACAACAAAAATATGTCAGAAGCTTGCAGAAGGGATTACAGTTAATGAAATTATATGGACACATGAAGTGGGCTCTGCCTACAAAAACATTAAGTAAAAGCCATAAGGAGTATAACAATCAAGGAAAACTGACTAGCTTTTTTTTTTTTTTTCCTTCTCTTTCCCAGGCATTACAGTGGAAATGAAATTATAAGACTTTTGGGTAAATAAAAAAAATCCAGATGCAAAAAACCCTCTTGACATATGTTTTACTAAGTAGGCAAGGTTTGCAAGCAACCATGAACCTGTTTGGAGAAGATTAACAAATATGCTCTGTGTGGTGGGTGGGGAGCTGGCTGGCAACTGGCACCCAGAGTGGAGTGGTAAGCAGCTCCTTTTCAAACTGGCAACCCGTGAGTGCCCCCAGAGATTGATATTAGGCCCAGCACTGTTTAATGTCTTAATATTTGGATGATGTGATCAAGCATACCCTGACAAAGTTCATCAATGATACCAAACTGAGTGGGGAAGTGGACACTTCAGGTGGGTGACCCATCCTGCAGAAATAGCTGGATAGGCTGGAAGAGTGGGCTAAGAGGAACCTTCAGGCACTCAACAACTACAAGTGTAAGGTCACGTACTTGGGAAAAAATAATAAAGGATTGTAGCACAGGCTGGGATCTACCCAGATGGAGAGCAACAGGGGCTCCTGGTGGACAAGCAGCTCACCAGCAGAGATAAGTAAATCATTATCCCACTTTACTCAGTGCTTGTGAGGTCACAGCTGAAATACTGTGTTCAGTTTTGGTCACCACTGCAAAAAAAGCTGCGCACAGGCTGGAGGGGGTCCAGAGAAGGACCACAAAGATGCCTCAAGGACTGGGAAGCCTGTCATATAAGGAAAGGCTGAGAGAGCTGCTTTTGTTCAGCACTGAGAAAAGAAGGCTTAGATAAGATATCATTACCACGGTCACCTATTTAAAGGGTGGTTGCAAAGAAGATAGAGACTGACAAGGAGTCACATGGAAAAGATCAGGAGTAATGGGTGAAAGTTACCTTGGCGAAGATTCCAATCGGACATAAGACACATCATTTTTACAATGAGAGCAATCAGCCACTGGAATAATCTGCCCAGGGAAGCAATCAATTCCCCAGTGTTGGACACTTTTAAGATCCAGAAAGACAGGGTGCCAGGCCATCTTGTCAAGACCAAAAAAGGTTGGATCAGACAATCCCTGAGTACCCTTCCAACCTGGTCTTCTGTGATGCTATGAAAATAAAAGAGATCACAGTATTAAAAGACAAGAATGTAGAAAAAGTGTCAGCTAGTTATGCAAACTATCTGTAGAATGAGAGACATGCGGAAGACAGTATGTTTTAGATAATAAAAGACTAAGTGAAATAAAGAGCTTTATATTGAGGTTCAATTGATTCAGCATGATTTATAGGGAAGACGTATTTGTGAGCAAGAATAAAATTATGTGTATAGTTGTTCATAAAAAACCTCTATACGGTGTTTGTTCAAAGATATATTTGACAATTAATTTTGCATAACATTTTCCATTTTAATTATTGTTTTTCCTTATATTCTGACAATAGGCTAATGACTTGCAGGATAATGAAAACTGTCAGGAAGAACAAAAATAAAGCCTGCAAAGGAACTTGCTGCATATCTTTGTCTCCAGCAGCACTGACAACAATATTTGCATATAATTGTACTTCTGGAAAATACAGATTTCTTTGGCGACAGCCTGAGAAGTTGCCTGAAAACTGGTTAATCACTGGCTGCTTTTCAATGATGGGATTAATAGAAAAGAGTTTCATTGATGGTAAAGCCTACTGTTTGTCCTCCTCTTTCAGTGCATCATTCTTTCCCTTTTCCAGCTAATGATGGTATTTAGGATCTTGGATCATTTAGCACAGAGTAAACACAGGATGGGGGAGAAGGCAGTGTGGAAGGTGAGTTCTAAGGCAAACTGACCAAAAAACAGCCATGCATTCAGAGCAACACATCTTCTGCTAGCACTGAGGACTGAGACAGTGGCAGCATTTCAGTTGCTCAGCGTGAAATTTGCCAGACATATTCTCTCTTCTGAGTCAGACTTCTATTTGTTATGTTAGTCTAAGAGAGAAAAAAAAAAAAACAACGAAGGAAAAAAAAAAAGATTCTTTTGTCCTGCTGCAGTTAAGGGAGGATTTTAAAAACTGGCAAAGGGTATTATAAGTTGCAATGACATCTTATTTGAGAAACAGTTTATGCCAATGCAATTAAAGCCATTAAAAGCACTCAAGACATTTTCAAAATTGGTTTTTGACATGCACCTTACTTAAGGTCAACTGGTCCTGTGATGACACACAACTCAGAGGTTCTATTTCTTCTGTGCCTTGTAGCTCTCACTTTATTTTTAAGCTACTTTCCAGGAAATAATTCACACTGGAGTAAAATGGAATCTTCTCCCATGCCTCTTCACTTCTATGGCTCACTGTGCTTGATTTGCCCTTGAAGGTTTTCCTAATGTCATCTGTAGGTTTGCCTTCGCAGGAACTGGGATTTGAGTCTAAACAGATCAACTCTGTCAATAATAAATTCAGAGTATCTCAAAAGAATTAATCATTGGAAATTGACGTCAATGGCATTTTTTTCTAATAAGAATATTGATTTCACTCTGCTGTAATGATAAGACTATGAAAATTTTAAAGGCCAAGAAAATTGCAGCCTATTAAATCTGTGTGTTATAAATATGTGTATCAAATGCAAATGCTTTGTGCTTCAGATTCCAAGACTAAAATTAAAATTTCCATTCCTTATGGCATTTATCTTGTTATAAACCACAGATTCTTTGGATCTTTATGACTTTTTACACAGTATGAGGCAACAACAGCATTTAATATATAGCATGAAAACTTATGATGGAAAATTACAGTGCATAAATATTTCCAATCAAGATGTGAAAACTTCTAGCATAGTGTATGGTCTCCAAAAAAAAGTACAGGCATGTGTAAGTAACGCTGCAAATTAAATAGTGATGGTGGACTAACTTTGTGTTATTTTGTGAATGACAGTTTGGGCTGAAAGACATATTAGCCCAAACTGAGAAATATAACAAATTGAGAAAAAAGACATGAAGGGCAGTGTTTACATACGTATGTCAATGCACAGTCCAGCTGAACTGGAGCATTTATAATTTTACCAAATACCCTTCTACTTAAGTCTGAAAGAGGAAAAGAAAATTGCTTTCTGGGGCAGTTCTTTGAAGATGCAATTTTCTATAATGTCTAAACCAGGAGATGGTATAAATTTGGTCAAGACATATATATGTTTAGGCTCTTTCCTTTGGTTTCTGCCTGTGTATTTGAGCCATACATACCTGAGAAGGCCCAGGTGGTGAAACAAAGTCCCAGCTTGTTGCATGTGGATCAGGTTGAGGACATACACATGGTGTGCATTTCCTTATCAGATGGAAAGATACAGTTGAATGATTTTGTTTGATTGGCTGCGATATCTCCCTTCTGATTTCACCATTTCCTTTTTCCCATGAATTTCCTTTGGTAGGTAATCATTTGTGGCCCCCTCAAAGGGCCTTTTTAATATTCAAGCCAGTGTTATCTGGCTGTTACAGTAAAAGAGAAGAAGAGTGAATTTAAACACGTTTCCAATACTACATCTCACTATTTTCTCTTTATACAGCCAGATATCCACATGTGTAAAATCTTGATCCATTATAATCATATCAGCTGAAATTAAATGGCAATTAATATTTATAGGGAGATCTAAAACTTCATGATTTATCATCACCGAAAAGTATTATGGCAATCCCATAATTACATGTAATAAAGAAATATCTGCCTTTTGTTTCAATAAAACCAAGAAGTTTGCTCTTTCTCTTCTGCTGACCAGCCCACATGAAGTTGGCTTTTCACCAGCAGAATACACCACCAATAAGACACAATAGGATTAAACATTAAAGTTTGAACACCTTTCTTGTGTCAGAGGTATTCCTTAGGTCAAAAGAAAAAGTAAAATATGTAAGGTCCAATGAATAAACACAAGTAAATAACTGATTTCTGAGACCATGTCTTGGTTGCCAAAAGCTGGGAGCATAGAACTGCAAGGAAGTCAGACAGCTCTATAAGGCATAACATGACCTTCTTGTTACCTCTGGACTAGTCTACCTTACAGTACATCATATCTGTATCTTCCCAAATCTAATAATGGGCCTGTAAGAACCTAATCAAGTCCAACAAGTCCAAGTGCAAGGCGCTACACCTGGGATGGGGTAATTCCACACATGGATACAGGCTGGAAGAAGAACTCATTGAGATCAGTCCTATGGAGAAGTATTTTGGGGTTCTGGTGGATGAAAAGCTGGACTGAGCCAACAATGTGCACTTGCAGCCCAGAAAGACAATTGTGTCCTGGTCTGCCTCAAAAGAGGAGTGGCCAGCAGGTCAAGGGAGGTGATTCTCCGCCTCTAGTCTGCTCTCTGGTGAGACCCTTTGCTACAGTTCTGCAACCAGATATGAAATGCCCAACATAAGAAGGATGTGAACCTGTTGTAGTGAGTCCAGAGAGAGCAACAAAGATTACCAGATTACTGAAGCACCTCTTGTATAAAGATAGGCTGAAAGAGCTGTGGTTGTTTAGCACAGAGAAGACTCCAGAGAAAACTCTTTGATCTTTCCAGTACTTAAAGGGGGCTTATAAAAAATGGGAGTGACTTCTATCATGAGTAGATAGTGATAGGACAAAGAGGAATAATTTTAAACTAAAAGAGAAGAGATTTAGATTAGATGTTAGGAAGATATTCTTTACTGTGAGGGTGGTGAGGCACTGGAACAAGTTGCCCAGGGAAGCTGTAGATGCCCCATCTCTGGAAGTGTTCAAGCCAGGTTGGATGGGGCCCTGAGCAACCTGAATTCAGTGGGTGGCATTCTTGCCCATGGCAGAAGGGTTGAAACAAGATGGCCTTTAAGGTCCTTCCTAACCAAACCATTATATGATTCTATGAAAATAGGTTTGCCATTAATTAAAGAAAATTCAGCCAGGCAGAAAGAGACTTGGTGGTTCTGATTGACAGGATGAACCAACAGGGGTTCTAGTGGCCAAGAAGGCCAATGTCATCCTGGCCTTTGTCAGGAATAGTGCAACCAGCAGGACCAGGAGAGTGATTCTTCTGCTCTACTCAGCACTGGTGAGGCCACACTTCGAGTGCTCTGTCCAGTTCTGGGCCCCTCAGTTCAGGAAGGATACTGAGGTGCTGGAGAAGGACAACAAAGCTGGTGAAGGGACTGGAGAACAAGTCCTGTGAGGAATGGCTGAGGGAACTGGGATTGTTCAGCCTGGAGAAGAGGAGGCTCAAGGGAGACCTTATTGCTCTCTACAACTACCTGAAAGGAGGCTGTAGCCTGGTGGGGGTTGGTCTTTTCTCCCAGGCAACTAGCAACAGGACAAAAGGGCACAGACTTAAGCTGCACCAGGGAAGGTTTAGGTCAGACATTAGGAAGAAGTTCTTTACACAGAGTGTGATTGGACATTGGAATGGGCTGCCCAGGGAGGTGGTGGAGTCACTGTCCCTGGAGGAACTTAAGAAGAGACTGAATGTGGCACTTAGTGCCATGTTCTAATAGACAAGGTGATGTTAGGTCAAAGATTGGACTTGATGATCTCAGAGGTCTTTTCCAACCTTGTTAACTCTGTGATTCTGTAAAAACATGACTTTCAGCGTTATGAAATGTGTAAATTATTTTAAAAACATACTTGAGTTGCTAAGATTAACTTACATTAAAACAAGACTAATAAATTTGATCAGAAGCATCAGTATTTTTCCTTCAGTTTCCACTGGTAGTAGATAGAGTAATAAATAACATATAATTAGTAAAATATGCCATCAAGAGCTTTCATGAGAGTAGATCACCATAGATTTATATATGCACATCTGCCAGTTTATTTGGTTCAGAGGGCATAAATAAAGGTGCATAAATGTGTAAAGGGAAATAATATAAATGAAAAGAAGGATTCTCATAGGTAAAGCTTCCTTCTTTTATCCTGCAGTGTTCTGTGCATCTCTTCTTAGCTGCATATATCTGTCTTACATAGGTGTCACCTGTGGAATCATACCACTCGAGGCCTTCAGAGAGAAAAGATTTTTCCGGAGAACGAAATTCCACAATGAATTGCTATTCCACAATGAATAATTTTCAGCCATCTGCATTGTTCAACGGAGCACACTTTATTAGAGGTATTAAAATATTAATATATACAAAACCCAATACCTAACTAAACCTGGAAAATTCTGTTTATGCTTATCTCACTTTTATGTAAGGGAATACTTGTAATGCTGGTAATTAAAACTCGTTGGGCTGCTAGCAGTGTTAGCAGTGGCTGACTTGGGTAGTCGAATGTCAGACATTGAGAGCAGCAGACTTACTTGTTTCTTGTGCGATTTGTTAGTGAGACAACTCTTCAAACCAAAATACTTGTTACAATTCAGAGAAAAATACTTTCACTTTTGTGCATTTAAGGATGGACATGTAACTACTTATAAAATACAGCTTGTACAACCCATTTTCCCGCAAGCATTAGTAATATCTTTCACAATGACTTTTTCTACATCTTACTGCGACCGTGTCACAGGTACAAAGCACAGCTTATTCATTCAGTCTGAAATGTGACAAACCTGTGCTCAGCAAAGTTATTTAAGCCATTGTCTTCATTTGGCACATTTTCTGACAGGAAAGCTGTAGAAGATATAATACTGGTCAGTTCAATCAAACCTTTATTAAAGTGCAGGAGAAACTGAAGACAGAGACAGGAAGGTAAGGCAAGATAGTCAGAAAATCAGGATCAGGCAGAAAAGACTCCAGATTTACTTGCTCAGTGGTACTGAGAATTTAGTCAAAAACTTGGACGGATGGTGAGGTCATTTAAGTCTGACTTCTTTGTCTTGTCTGATGAGGCCATCACCATGAGGATGATAAAAGTCCACTGATAATAAAGTGGAATGTGGTATCTCAGAATAAGTTTGGTGACAGCTGTTATAGAGGAACTAGTTCCTTTCAGCTCCTTCCTGGCGACAGAATGTAATATCTCCTACTTGCTGGCAGGTTAAACTAAGGAGCTTACAAAGTAGTCGTGGGTGGATTTACACACTTCCTCTGTTCTATGATGTTAGAATAAAGTGACAGAAAAGTGTTTGCACCATGGCACATACTTGCATTCTATCAGTTTGCTTTGAAGCTATAGGAAGAGATTTTATGCTTTTTATTCCAGATGAAAATTAATTTAGCAAAACCCAAATGAACAGAATATGACATACTAAAGACATTACAAGCATAGGGCTAGACTAGAACTTTAAATTAATTAAAAAGCACTCAGTAAGGTGAATGAAGAGGACTATCAATATCAAATCAATGTAAAAAGAAATAGGTTTTATAATGCCTTTCATGGTATACTCTTAAATATGTGATAACCATATTGGAAATTCATTAGTATGCAGAAAACCGTGGGAGCCATATGGAAATACATCTTACAAAGGACTAGCACACAATAAATTTTACAAAAGGCATAAAATATCTTTAGGATGAATGATCACTATGAAAGTAATGTGCACTAAAATTGTAGGAGTGGTATTCACTCATTAGTTGTATGAAGCCATTAACTGCACAAAATCATTCTATTTTGCATAACCATTTGTCATATAAAATCATTAGCTCCCTCATAAAAATGTTAGAAATGTGAAATGATTTTTTAAAAAAATCATTAGTTACAGGGTATTTCATTATAAAAATCAGTGGCATATTACTTCATCATTTTCTGCATAAAAACGTGTCGGTTATGTAAAATCATTTATGTTGATAAATAACCTTTTAAGTAGCTTTATTGTTTGATAGTCAGGCTGTTAGCTGTTCAGTTTCAATAGTAATTTTAATGGTTGGGACATTTATTAGTTATGAAAACCTCTGAAATGAACTAGAACAAACATTACTTTCTACCCTGCTAAAATTGACAGTTTTAAAAAGCAATCTTGTTCCCCGTAAATGTGCTCTTAGAGTTTTAAATAGCGGCAGCAGTTCCCATTTATTTACCGTCACTTTGTCGCTGTTTGAATTCTATTCACTATAGCTTTCAGATTCTCATTCCTACATCCTAAGCTAAATTCAGGTAAAAGCTTTCATAGCAGTGTTTTTTGTCATATCATAGATAGTTTTATATAGAACCCAGTTGTACTGGGAAGAGTGATTTATACAAGAAAATGGAACACATTGTCCTGCTCTCTCACACAGTAATCAGAAAACTTTTAAGCACATCAAGATCCATTAATTTCTGGAGGAGAGAAATTTGAAATTTGGAAGTTGAGTTTTAGCAGGAGTGGGTCCCTGTGAGAGCCACATGAAGATGTCCAGTGCTGTGAAGGAAAACCCACAGATTTCTAGCTTGTAAGACCTCTGATGGAGAAAGCAGCCTTCTTGAGCAATGTTTGTTAAAAGCCAATTATTTTTACGATCAAATTGTACAGTTATAACTTCAAACAGCCTTACATACAGTTCTATAGAAGGAAGAAAACTGTTTTTCTTCCAAGGAGCCTATAGGCTAAGGCTGACTGCCAACCTATGTATAACGGATAAGAGAGAAACAGGTAATGTAGTGGATACTGATCTCTGTGTTACAGAAGCAATCTATGTCTTTTCAAAACCCCTGACGTTCCTTGAATATCAGTTGTGGTGTATTTACCCTGGTCATAAATTAGGTACCCACCAGCAGTTTGCTCACACCCTACTCCAGTGGGATGGGGAAGAAAATCACAAGGCTGAAGGTGGGAAACAAGAGGTTGATATAAAAATGGTTCAATAAATGAAAGAAGGGGAGAAAATTGATGCAAAAGCAATCATTTATCATGCCCCACAAGCAAGATCAATGCCCATATGGTCTCTGAACAATGACTACTTTGGAGACGCTATATCCACAGGTTTTATTGCTGAGCATGGCATTACGTGGTTGTGAATACCTCTTTGGTCTGTTTGGGTCAGCTGTTCTGGCTGTGTCCCCTCCCAGGCTCTTGCTGACCTCCCTCCTACTCATTGTGGGGTCAGAATAACAAACTCAGTCAGAGAAAGACTTGTCCCTGTTCAAGCACTGTTCCGCAATAGCTAAACCTTTGGTGTATCATCAACACTTACATTCACAAATCCAAAACATAACAACATATGGGCTGCTATGAAGAAAGCTAACTCCATCGCAGTCAGACACAATACATCACTGCCTCAGCTGTCCAGCAAAACTGTATCTAAAGATACAGTAAACAAATTGAAAAAGAAATAAAACATCCCTCAAACCCAGGAAAACCTACCCCCAAAGCTATGTTGCAGTATTTTCAGGAAGCATTGCCATTGACTTGGTAATACATTCTATTTATGGCAAAAATGAAGAGCTTAAGACACTGTTTTGTTCCATATAATTTATTGTAGTCTTTAAAGTACAAAACAGTAATGCCATCTGAAAGTCAATCTTCCAGATATGTTTAAAGTGCGCACAGAAGAACTGGCAGTTACCTCTGGTGGGTAACTCCTGGCTAAGGCCTATGATGCAGATCAGCTTTAGTTTCTAAAGTTAAGAAAGAAGGAATGTAACAGAAGTGATGAAGAAGTGATTACTAAACTGATCAAATATTTTCTTCCAAAAGCTATAGAATATGTTCTCTTACATCCCTATCTCACCCTGTTTCTGTCAACAAATTTGTTATTTTATTTAGGTCTTGATGCTGTATTCACTGGGACGCCTAGAGTAGTGGAATTAGGCTCAAGATCCAAAATGACGATGGAATATTTCGTCATTGAGATCATCTATCTATCTATCTATCTATCTATCTATCTATCTATCTATCTATCTATCTATCTATCTATCTATCTATCTGTCTGTCTGTCTGTCTGTCTGTCTGTCTGTCTGTCTATCTATCTATCTAATCTAGCTAGCTAGCTAGCTAGCTACACAAAAGTGGAGCACAAAAGTCCTCTATCCTTTCATACCTGTCTATTAAGGTGAGTTTTCACTTTGCATGTGCATTTGTGAGTCATTCAGTCCTAAGACCCCCAGCTCTCCATTGCCAATTCCATGGACAGTCCACCCACATGTCATGAAGGGGCTGATTTACTTATCACAGCATGACTCTGGTCCTTCCAACTGTGCAAATTCTTGGTAGCAGAAAAAAATCAGATCCTGAAAATCAATACTGAGGCAATGCTTCCTTTTATGATAACAACTAACTGGAATTTAAATTTTCTTATTGTTATTGTTTTGACTACTTCTGGTATAAGAAGGGTTTCAATTACATACAGATATGTGCGACCCTGCTTACACAATTACTTCAGAAAGTGAAGGGGAAAAAATGTGGGAGAGAGCAAAAGAGTGAGAAGGAAGAAGACAGAAAGAATGAGAGGAGGCACGCAGTTCCTCACAGGTCTCAACAATTCATCCTGACCAGGTAAAATACTCTGATGTGCAGAGCAGTCGAGCAACTCCACTGAAAGTAGAAAACATAAAAATCCATATGCCTTCCCTAAACTATTAGAAAGTACTGCAGTCATCCACATCATTGTATAGCAAACATGAACTACATTTTTGAACAAGAAACCTTTATTACTGAACAAACAGGTTCCCTTATTTCAGTGCTTGGAAAAATCTCTTGCTGTTTTAACTTGTGTGAAAGATGTCTAGCCAGACACTGGCTCTTGGAATAAATAGATAGATATGCTACTACATTCTGCAGATGGGCTGGCCTCTTTCACCACGGTATTGGTCTTAGTGATACATTTTACAATCATCGATGTGTCTTTCGTGCTCATTCCAGAGGGCTACGTCTTTAAAGTCTTTCAACTGACACTAATAATTGCAGCTTTTTTCCTCCAACTGCTATCTATATGGCTTACAATCTATCCCCAATTAAATATTTTCCTCACTTGAAACCTGAAACTAATATTATAAATGTGATTTGAGCTCCACTAGATCTTCAGTCTTCCTGAATTTATATAATCTGTAACTTGACAAAGCTATAATGTTTATAGTTTCTGAGCGCCCCTAATAAGTTCCATGAGGACAGAAAATATTTTGAAAGAATACATGAAACAAGTTGCTCAGAACTCTTTTTATTTTCTTTCTATTTTTCCCCCCTCCACATAAAATATTTGCAACTCAGGCTGTTTGAAACAGAGTGGCTACTCTAATTTGGGCCATCTTTGAAGCAGGGATTGAATTTCATGATCTTTGGAGGCCCTATCCAAAATTATTGGTTTGTTTTGTTTGTTTGTTTCCTTTAGGAACAACACAGCCCTGACATGTATGGCAGACATGAGTCAAATTCAAAGATCTTGCTACAAAACATAAGGATACTGAAGTCTTTCAGAGTCAACCCCTTGAGTATTTGTGCCTTTGTGCCATGGACAAAGCATTGTCTAGTTTTTTGGGTGTTTTTACTTGAAAGGCTATTTAAAAACAGATACATGTACTCTATATAAAAATAAAAACCAGAAAACAAAAAAATACATAATTTTTCTCTTAGGCAGGTACTCAGCATGAAAAATTCAGCTCAAATGCTCACAAGCTGGAAAAATTACAAGCAGCTCAATATTGGCGCCTGTAAAGTGAAAGTGATGGACAACTTGAGTAATAAATGAAACCCCACTTTTTTTTGAACACCCTATTTTAATGAACAAAAAAGCTTTTCCAAAATCAAAATACACTATCTGTCCTCCACTCCCACCCATTAAAAATAATCAGAACATGTAACATATTATTTTAAAAGCAGTTTTCCATGTCTGTGTGGAGGTTATCTACTGAATCTTGCATTATTCCCAGTAGCTTTTGTTAAACTAAATGGTCGTCTAATATTGCTACAGTTGAATGCCCCAGTGTCACATCTATGTATGTGGTAGAAGCAGTGATAAACAAGATATATTTTCATTGCTCTGAATAGTCTATGTGTTAATGTTCTGTATGTAGGTTTTATGGTGGAAGAGGGTTCCGCAATGACCCAGGAGTGTAGAACCTAGCTTTGACAGGTTTCCCAACCAGCCAAAGGAGAGGCCCATCAATCAGATCTGATGGAATTAAGTGTAGATAGCTCATGGCTAGGATGTTAGATATTGTTAATATCCTAAGAGTTAGATTTAAAAATAAATCCCAATAACTTTTCAGTTGCTTTTATTTTGGGAATTGGACTGTGATTATAATCAGCCTTGTATGCAACAGGACCTTTATTTGACATGCTTTGTCATCCTGCAGTAATGCCCTGATTTATGTTTGATTTAGGTGTAGGATTGAGTAAATTAGCTGTACTTTGATGGAAAGACCAGACATGGACATGTGGGCAAATATCAGTACACCATTCTGTAATACACTCAGATTTTCTATAACTGAGAGGCTGTAGATATGGTTCCATGCATTGCATGGGTTTTAAGGATCTGTATAACATGACTATGTACATTCTACAACTTTTTCCACAGCCTTTCCTTCCATCAGCCCTGGATCTATAATGCAAAAACCCAGGAAACTGACACTATTCTTTTTTATATCCTAGGTCACTGATCCACGAAGTACAAACACATGAATGGCATCTTTATAATGAAGAAATTTTATCCTTATGGGCTTTAAAGACCTCTCATCCCCTGATGTGGTAATATAATATTTTTTTGTAATGTTAATTGAGCTAGGTTAATGCCACTTAGCTAGGGATTTGGATAGTAGTATTCCTGTGTGGAATAAATTTTTTGCTATACCTTCAGCATCCACATCAAAGAATCAATGCAAAGCCTGTTCCTGTAAGCTGTAATTCTTGTAATCCTTTTTTGTTGCTGAAGTAGACCATAGTTAAACCACTATGAAAAGACATGAGAACCTTCGTGCCATTGAAAACAAGTTCCAAGAGGCAACACTTTAAGCTCATCAACTGCAGGTCTGTCATGAGTTTCTTGTATCTGTGTACATTTACATTCTGAGGCTCAGTGTCCCAGGTTCCTGAGATACTGAGTGCTTTTACTGGCATCAGATGCAAAGGATTCAAATCGATTTCCATTCAGTTAAAGTTCATTCTCATCCCAGGTTAACTTGCCACTTTTTTGAGTAATGTGGTTTGAAGGTAGTGAAGGTCAATCTGGTAGAGAGAAAAAGTGGTATGTTTGAGAAAGATAAGCAGTACTATTCATGGAAGAGTTGATTCAGATATTAAGAAAGAGAAGGCCAATGGAGGTTTGAATGAGACTCAAGTTTTACTGCTTGTTCAACATGATGCACGTATATACATTTTTAGGCCCAGTTGCACATGGGCAGATGGGTTTTTTCAGAATGTGTAGTCTCCCTTCAGTACACAACTTGGACATCCTTGTGCTTATATAGGTGGCATTGAAAGGTTAGAGCTCTTAGAAAATGAAGGCATCATTAAAGAAATAATATTTTAGCGTTCCATGTTACATATTTGTCCTCTGATCCAGTCTGTAATCTTGTGGGAGGCTATGATGTCAGTCATATTAATTGAATACCATGACCTGCTTGGTTACTTTTAAATTCAAATGGGTTAGGGTCATTCAGTAAAAGACAAAGGCCATGAATGACTCTTCCACATGTTTCAGTTACTTATCTCTGCTCGACTTCTAAATCAGATTTGTAGTTCCCAGACATCTGATTAAGCTTCTGGTTAAATTGCAAACTATGACATTGTCCTGCAAGAGCTGGCTATTTGACTATAGACAATTCCAGTGTGGCCAAATGCATATGCTGATATTTGGCTTGGACATGTGAGCGCATTGAACTGCTAGTAATGTCAACACACAATCATGCATAATAGCTTGTTTGCCCTGCAAATCAAGTTACCAAATGCCCCACTATGGCTTATGTCAGTTGGCTGCCAGGAAGATATGGCAATTATCTTAGCAAAGGTTCTGTGCCTTAATCAGCAGATATTTATTAAAAATTCCTGGATCCAGGGTCCCTGCTCAGCTATCAGGGTTACTTTTGCTTTGGTAACATAAAGCAGGAAGCCCATAGGTCATCTCTTAAAATTCATTCCTGAGAAAAGTAGATCTGCTGCCAGAGATGAAGCATTAGGGGTACATTAACTCCTATCAACCCATCTCAAAGTTTGCAAAATAAATACTGTTGCTCCAGGGCAGTAAGGTTTAACAGTATGAACAATATATTTCACATATAGAAGCATATACTTTCTTCATACATGTACCTTTAACATACAGTAAATATATATGAGGTTACTGTACATAATTGCATAAAGAACTGCAAACTTGTCAGTACAAGCCAAAGGCATTTTAAGCAGGAATATTGATTGTTGTGTTTTGTTTACAAATGCACAGTGTCAGCAATTAGTGTTTAATGCTTCTGATGTTTAGCCTTCCTCTGTCATGTGATTCTTGACTCATACAGTAGAAACCTGACATTTCAAGATCTATGAGCTCCATTTAGGACCAGAATGCTCGATAATGATGTTTGTTCCTTGTGTTTGTCACTGTTTGTGAGCCTGCCTGAGCAATTTCTCCTGGACTACAAATTATATTGGCTGGGAGTTTGCCAGAGCCCCCCATGCATGGTAATGATATGCCAAAAAAGTTAGTAAAGGCATTAACCCAAACTTTACATGGCTCAATGTTATATGGCTCCTGTTTGCAAAACACATTCTCTGTATCCAGGCACTGGCAGTCTATGTGTATGAATCATGACAAGCTTTTTTTAGCCTTCTCTATGTAGTGTAAAACACGTGATTTTATTGTTGAAAAAAATCTTTGGATAAAATTGTGCTTTCTTTCAGAGAAACTTTACAGAATTTGGATACAAATGTGTAATACACAGAAGGCAATATAGTAACACATTTTCAAATGGCTGGTGGGAGGATAGTGTTTAGCTTGGGAATATTAACAAGGAGGAGGACCAGTGCCGAGAAACAAGAAAAAAGAAAAATTTAAAGTTTGCTGGTTTGCCAGCTTCAATAGCACTAAATTATGTTAATGGAATATTCATTCTAATAATGAGAATATGCAGTGAGAAGCCAAGGGCACTGTGGATAAGTGGTGATTCCAGCTTCTTCCAGCTCTTTCTTACCTTATGCTATGCCACCTTTCTCAGAAGAAGAGTTAAAAACCTGCCACTGAACCAATTGTCTCAAGAGGACTACAAAAGGATAGCAAACTTCCCATGGGTCTAGACAACAGTCAGTACTATGACAGGATATTGCAACTGCAGTAATTATGATTTTCTTCCATTAAAAAATTAATTGGATTCTGTTACCCCTGTCCACAAGAACATGTGCTGACTGTTTAGCTCAGCCTCGCTTTTCAAGTCCATATTGGTATTTTATGTAGCTGGTTTAAACAATTGGCAGAGGTTAACTTGAAATTTAAGTCATACAAGCTCTGCAGTTAATAATGGTAATCAAAGTGTTTTCCTCTGCAGCTTGGACTATGAGGTTCATTTGTGGAAATATTTTTCTAGTTTACTTATATGTTATAGCTATTAATAAGCAGGTGGATATAGTTTATGCCTTCACTCCATTAACAGATTTATCCTGCAACTGTGGACTGTGCCCATGTTTTATTCCACCTGCCAAAGGAATTTGCAGGAATTGTGGGACTGGTGATGAAAATTATTAGTGACTGGAAGCATGTCTGCATGGGGAAATTGAAATGTTTGTCACTGCTTCTTACAAAGAAAGTAAATGAGAGAGTATAGCAAGTAATGAATTAAAAGGTGGATTGCTATTTCTCACGGGGAATTCCCATTCTCTCACCAGATTAGCCCAACACGCTATTTAGTCAGAGTCTCTGGAGGTGATTTACAACCAACATTTCTATGAATTAGAGTAGTGAATCTATAGAGTTCCAGTATAATGTCCATAGAAAGTGCTTAGTTTTATCCCTATGCTCTTCCATACCCTTTCACTGTAAAGCATTTGTATAGCTGATGAACACAATAATCATAGAATCATAGAA
>VWZG01002122.1:9692-32948 GCA_013396735.1 Grallaria varia
AATCTAACATACTTCTCATTCCATGTTCATTATTCTAAAAATATTGTTACTGACTTAGTAAAGCTGAAAATAAAAGAAAGAGAATACATGTTGTTGTCGGATAAAATGCAGAAACTCTTGCAGTTAGTGGATTATGACATGCCAGCAAGGAAACGGCTCTGTTGCTTTTCTAAGTATGTTTTTATTGGAGCAGCATGATTTATGAGGGGTTTTTGTTTGTTTGTTTGGATCTTTAAAATAAAATAAAAAAAAAAAAAAAAGAGGAAAAATTTCCAGAATAAAAGTTGTAAAATAGACCAAGTATTTAAAATATTATATCTGTTTAGTACATAAAATTGTTTTTGAAGTAGGCTTATGAATGTATAAATGCTTTTTTCTGATCCCTGCACTCTCAAATATCTTAATAATTAGCCAGTTTCATGGGAAGTCTGCCTTGGATAAAGAGGTTTGCTTTAAGACCATGTTTTTAGTCTAATCAGTATATTTTTATGTCATGAGGTTGTGTCAGGGGAGCTTTAGGTTGGATATTAGAAAAAAGTTCTTCAGCCATATGCCCTCACAGACTGTCAGATCAGACTGATTGCTGGTTGTCTAGGATGCTGAAGAACTTAAAAAGACATAGGGAATTCAATCAAATAATAAAGATATATAGACTGGAATAATAATAAAAACATTTCAATCCCATAAATACTTCACTAAATTAAACTTTGTTCAAGGGCAGTCACCTGTGGGATCTCATTGGGTGCTTATGTGTCATAGATAGCACTATGCAAAAGTAACTATATTTGCCCTAATGATTTGCATAATTGAAGAAAACAACAATGACAATGGCAACAACAACACAGACAACAGTGCTGTTACTGCAGTGTCTTGGTCTGTGTCTCCAGGAGGTCTACCTCACTGTCAGATTTAGTAGACTCAAATTCAAATCATAACATATGGAAATAACCTTGTTTTCAAATATCGAGTCTGAACAAGACATTACTGAAAAATCTATCTGAAGTAACCTGAAAACTTATAATCCTTAGATATTCTTATTTTACCTCAATTTATACATATTGAATAAGTCACAAAATATTGCCTTGAACAGATAAAAGGGAAAGAAAAGAAATAATTTCAAATTAAAATATTGCAATTTCTTTTTTTTCAAATGCACTTCATATATCTTTTCCTTGATTACAAAATATATAAAGCAATCTGTTTGTTGAAACATTAAAATCATCTCTATTAAATCACAGTAAGACTTCTGTATTTAATTAGTTATTATAGACAAGGGAAAAAAAAAGATCAGTGCTATGGAAATGCACTGCAGCCTCATCTTAAGCAGCACGCTTGAAGTCCCAGCAATGCTCTGAATCAGGAGGCTGCTTCCCCTTGATGTTGAAATGTACCTGTTTTATTATCTCTTCTTTTACCTTCCTGCTTTTTGTTTGCTGACCAGTGAATACGATAAGCTTTGATAAATGCTGCAGAGTATAAAGCAGGAGCAGATGGAAGATTTCTTATTGAATTCAGAGTTTTCATAGCCTCTTCCCAACTGGTTTGTCTTCTGCAGAGAAGAAAGAAAGGTGCACCGGTGTCATACTAGACTTGCTGCAGAATTAGGTTTTTCTTCCCTTTCTTGTTGGCTCAACTCCTTCTTAGGCTTAGCACTTTTCCAGTGGCATGTGCATGTTTTCAGGAAGCTGTAACTGGTGGAAGGATGTGAGAAGAAGGAGAAAAAATAATTCTCGTTAGTTCTAATGCAATTCCCACTACACAAATGAATGCATAGTTTGATTAATGATGCTTTAGTTGATTTTTAATAGGTATTGTTCTTGGAGAAAGTTTTCAGGCTATCTCAAAAGTGAAAGAAATTCTAGAAAATAAACTCGTTATTAGTAATTTCTTATTCACAAGACTTCAGTAGGAACTGGAAATCTATTTCCAGTGATTCCAAACAATTTTACTTTTATATAGAATCCTTTATTGTTGCAGAAAAAGTCCTTGAGAGTGCAGGAGAATACAAAACTTAAACCATTTCTCTAAGGTATCCTTCTTTACATTATGTGGAAGTGACTGAATTTTTTCTAGAGGAAATAATAATGCTGACGTGTTGCAATTTTTTTTCGTCATTAGGAAATAATACCATATTTTTCTACCTAAATGTCTCCATAAAGCCACTTATTGTGTTTGTATGATAAATAAATTCTTTTTTATCACAGATCATGAGAAAACTAATACTTATTCTACTTGAATATGTTTATTATAATTAATCTCTTCAGTGCTTGATATAGTTTTTACAGAGATCTATTGCATAGGCAGTTTGGCATAATTGAAATGGTACAGTGTAAATATTAAAAAAAAAAACCAACTCATTAAGATCATTCCTATTCAATTTCCCTTTGAAAGAATATATTTAAAAATTGTGAAAGTGACAAGGAGGACAGGGAAAAATATTTGAAAAAAAAAGCAGAGAAAGGACTGAGAACACAAATCAAGAGCAAATTTAGACATTTCTTTTGTTAGTCCTCAATATACCAAACAATCTGAAATACCTGTTTTAATGGGAAAAGCAAATAGGTCTGGAGACAGTGCTCATGTCAGAAAGGGACTTGATCATTGTATGCATAAAAAACTATTCTCTTGAAAAAAGAGTAAGAATTGACTAAATGCCAAATAATTTCAATGCTGAAAAAGACTTGCAAAGATGTTCAGAAGCCCTAAAAAAAAGGGCCTTCTCCCCAAGAAAATTTTTTTTTCTTTACAATTATTTAAGGAGAACTTATTAAAACCATTACTAACATTTCAATGCTTAGTCTAATGTGTTCCCTTGGCACTAGGTACAGTTAATAAGGGTGAGGGCACTCTTAAATATTTGCTAGATAACTACCTAATATGCAATCAAAGAATCAGAATAAAAATAGTTTCAAATGCATTTCAAAGAGCCATTTCAATTTCTCTGCAGTTCCACTGCAGAGACCAATATAAAGAAGTAAACAGATGACATAAAAAATGCAAGCTATTGAATCCTTTAAAGAAATCACTTTTTCCCAGGTCTCTGATCATTAAAGTAATTAGAAAATGCTTTTGTTTTTTGAGAGTTCAGATTTGGGTGATACTGCTCCACTGCCCAGGAAGGTCTTCATCACTCCAATGTGTAAGTCTGCTGTGGATAAAGGATATAGGACTCCACTGGGAAAAATCTTGTGTGGTTCTCTCTAGCTCTGTTCTGCATCTCTAGTACATACTGGTGTGCAATAATGAAGACTGTTATTTGACTTAGAAAGCACATTTACTGGGAATGGGTTAGAGTGTGATGTGTAACCAAGTGGGAGAAGCTGTATAAAAAAATATTCACATGTGAAGTTGGAAAGCACTGACTGCTCAACAATTTTGCAAAAATTCTTCCAAAGCAGTTTTATGTTTGTAATTGTAAACATATTGGTAAATTGTGATAATGGTTGGGAAAAATGATAAATGCTTTTGTTTAATTTACTAAGCACAATCTCAAAATTCTGGGGTTTTTTATCTTCTCATTGGGAAGTCTGCTTTTATTTCTGAGCTTCTCTCCCCCACCTTTGTGTGGCTTAATCAGGAAAGGGTTCTTGTCGAGGGATGTAGACATCCAAAGTGAATAACTTGAGACAGGGGACCTGAATTAATAATTCCTAGCATTAAGTGTCTTACTGATGTTGAATCTTCAGACTTCTAATGAAGCCCAAGTTGTCATCTACAAGCAAATACAACAAGCAAACCCATAGACATTTCTTTTTGTATGTTAAAAAAAAGAAAAGAAAAAAAAAAAAGAAAAAAAAAAAGAAAAGATCTTTAATTTTGTTTCATGTTCTATGGGGCCAAAAGTCTTGGTTAAACAATTTTTAGTGTAATTTATATGCAAATAAGCAAACCATCTGTGCCTTGATTTCCTAAACTAAGACATAGTATTAACTATATTCCTTCTAAACGGCATTAACCTAAGCACCTTTACAATATTGAAATATGTTTTTGATGTTTAGCTTTTACACAACCATCCTAAAAGCAGCAGATAAATGTATTGCTCCACATTGCAAGAATGCAGTCTCACATTTTCAAAGCCCAGATAATTCATACCTCAGCAACAGTTACTAAAAACTGCAGATGAAGGCAAATTTTGTCACCAGCGCAAAAGTATCTTTGCCTTCAGATCAGTTATCCTGTCACAAAACATTTATTCTGTTCCATGAAATAAAAAAACAAAAAAACAAACCCTTGTTCTGGTTAATTCTGGCATTTTTTTCCCCAGAGGATTTCTATTAATAAATCTGTATTTATTGTATTTTTAAGGGCTTTCACAGGTCTGTGTTGTAGTCCTCACTAAAAGCTGTTTTATATTATAGTCTTCATAGAATAGAATTGATTGGGTTGGAAAAGACCTCAGAGATCATCAAGTCCAACCCTTGGTCCAACTCCAGTCCATTTACTAGATCATGGCGCTCAGTGCCACGTCCAATCTCAGTGTGAAAACCTCCAGGGACGGTGAATCCACCACCTCTCTGGGCAGGCCATTCCAATGCCTGATTACTCTCCCTGTAAGGAATTTTTTTCTAATATCCAACTTAAATTTCCCCTGGCAGAGCTTAAGCCCATGCCCCCATTATACATTATAGTCTTATTTACTTACTTCTTAGAGAAGGTGTGAATCTTAAGGCAGCAGCCTTTCCCAGGGGTGTACCCTGAGCCGTGAAGCTGCAGATACACTTGTAGGTTGTCCGTCCTCCTTTTATCACCAACTTTGCTTAAAGAATCTGTGACCAGTAGTGGCTTTTACGAATGGCAGTCGTACCTGCACATCCCTTTCCTTACTTCTGTGCTACAGCCTTTTGTTATTCTGACATTTCCAAAGAAATATTTAAACCTCTTTCTGGTTTGGTCTTTCTATAGCCGGTAAAGTGGATCATTCTGTACTGACTACACATGTACTTCCTGATCCCTTTATTACTGTGTTTGCATTTACATTTCTGGACAAAAAAATTAAGAGAAATAGCTACCCTGACCACTGTTTGGATGGTATTTAAAAATAAAAGAAAAATAAAAAGCTGCTTTTCAAGAGGATGTTCCAGGTTCTTAACCTGGCGACTACATTTGAGTCAACCTGGATTATGATGATTGGATGCAACAGAGCATTCAGTGGCAAATGAAAGACACAACAACATGATATTTTGGACAATCACTGAAGGCTGATAAGGCATTGAAACTGGCCCAATTTTATTTTAAGAACACCTCCTTTCTGATGCCCAGAATGGCATCACCTTGTCTCTAGTTCTTTGCAGAAAGCAGACATTTTCACTGTAACATTTGCATTTAGCTGTTAATGTTTTCAAAACATTATTTTTGCAACATTTTTTCCACCCCAAGATTTTAAAACAGAAAAGGTTTCAATTGGGATATTGAAAACAATGGTCCTGTTTTCAACTAAACAGAAAACTAAATTTCAAAGCCCTTACAATATCTGTTTTCAAGCAGGTAGTTTCTGAACAGAATTTGGCTTTGTTCCTGTTTGTTGCAATGCTAAACTCATAAACCATGAAACAATTAGTTGGACTACAAATTAAGTAAGGATCTTTTTCCATTATTGTAGTTAATTCTTGAATGCCAGCTCAACACGAATGAAATTGGCTTGTAGAGCACCTGTTGCAGACAGTAATAAACTACCTTTCAGCCTTTTGCCTAGCACAGTTAAGATTTAAGCAGCTGATTTGGCCAAGCCTGTTTAAAGCAATAACATCTTTTTTTGCAGGTAAAACTTCGTTCCACATTAGCAATGGACGGTTTCACTGATTGTGAGGTGGACAAAACCAACAAGTATTAAAAATACATTAGAAATATTTTACTAGTCCTTAAAATAAAGAATTGAACCAAAGATTTGCAATCTGCTTCCTTTTCAATGTTCATTCAGATAGATGTTAAAAGGCTATTTTTGTATGTGAAATGCAAAGTGATGTGAATAGAGTTGATACACACAGGGTCCTTGTACAATACCTCCCCTCCCAAATATTAATAACTTATGCGACATTTAACAAGAACAGGAGCTTTTTCCCACCATAAAGTGTTAACCTCACTGTGTTTTTATAATTAGATATCAAAATCCAGCGATAAATACAACTGTTGGGTGATCTGATACTTATAGTGACATGCTAAAATACGTACTTGTAAATCCAAAATTTTTCTCTCTAATCTCCAACTTCCCTGGTATTTTATCTCAAACCACCTTCCTCAATTTGTATGATTCAGCTTATAAGGTGCAATGGTTCAATAGATTATTAAGCACTTTTCCTCTTTGTAAAATAAATTTCTACAATATTTGACAGACATATAGACAAAGACGACACAGAATATTGATGTCTGAATTACTTTAAGCAATTTTTAGCTGTGGCCCATGAAGCTGGAAGAAGAGGGAAGGATAGAAAACCTTTCCTCATGTTAGTTTTTGGAGTTACATTGTTTGTAAATTAAAAGCTTAGGTAGGAATTGGATTTGCACCAAAAAGACATTGAGCATGGTTAACGTGCTGGGTCTTGGAAATAAAGATCAGGCCTAATATAGCTCTCATGAATGTAAATGGAAAGCTTCCACTTTATTTCAGGAGGAGATTTATCAGGCCCATGCTGTTAATTTCATTTTAGTCTTGAGCAATGTTGACCTCAATGCTAGCCCTGGGCACTGCCATGGTGTGGCTGTAGGAGCTCAGAGACCTGGATGCACATATTTTTATCCATTTTGACACAGATAAATGTATGATTGGTCTCATGCAGAAAACAGTTTATCTGTAGGCCTCAGAGAGCTGAATTCTTTGTTTTGTTATATCCCTTGGCAGGGAAATTTACTCCCCTTGTCTTTGGCATTTGTCACCTCTTGGTCACAGTTTTACCTCAATTTTTATCTGTGATCTAGTGATTTTTAACTCCTCTTCATATATGCGTCTGACTTTGTCTCAGTCCAGATGTCATTTTTTGTGACTAGGTAATGAAAGCTCAGCTGCCAGCTTTTATGACAAGAACAGTGCTCTCTCATATGTATGCTTGTATCCTGCATCGAAGCAGACTTTCCTTGCAGAATCACAGTAAGATGTGTTTATTTTTTCTCCTTCTGAGTCAAGGAAGTATTCTATACACTTTTCTGACAAAAAAAAAAAAAAAAAAAAAAGGCTGAAACTAATTATTTACACCTATAAGCAATGCTTGCTTCTTTTGGAAAATCTAATATTCAGGTAGGGTAAACCATGCAAAGTCTTTGCTGTTGAGCAGGTATGAATGAAATAAGAGCTCAGATGAAGAGAAAAAAATTCTCAAATTACTTGATTTTAAAACCTTAATATTAAAGCTATAGGAAAAAAATCTGAAGAAACCTAAATAAGCAAAATAAGACAGAAGAAACCCCTCCCACAGGTGTTACGTCAAGATTACCTCTTCAAAAATTATGTGATTAAGTGTCCTTTCACTTTGATATGCACTCTTCTCACTCATTATATTATAATTTTTATCACCTGCTGTGAACTGGGGAGAAATCAAGACCATTTGATTGAGAATTAAAAGCTTTATTCAAATTAAAAGAAGAAAAATAAAATAAAAAAAAAAGTCAGAAAATAAGTCTCCATCCTGATGCCCGTATCACATAACTAGCAGTTCTGCCATTAATATCAAAGTGTTTCCTTTCTCTAACAAAGTTGTGATCAAATGAAGCTAAACTTCTGGGTAAATAGACACACTTTCTGCTTTTTCTGATGTTGTAGGAGAGAGAGTTAGAAGAATCTTCCTGAACTGAGCTCTGAAGGGGCTGCAGAGGGAAAACTTAATTTAGCAAACCCGAAATGAATTGAGAATGAATTAGACTGGAACATGTCATCATCTGCGAAAGCTGAATCATGTTTCCAGGCTCGTGCAGAAGTAGAAACTGAAGTGTCTAGATTTGTAGAAAAATTGAATTCATCGGTATGACTGCTCAGTCACTTCCTCCCTTGTGATACCAAACGTCATGTGTCACATGTTTTGCTGACGCCTGTTGGCGTCAGGGGTGGTGCATGTTCTTTCTCCAGATGCAGAGCATCTGTAAACTCACCCGAACATGCATTAGCAACTTTCACGCTTCTACAACGGCTTCTATGCCGCGAGAACAATGGATTTCTGCTAGCAACAGGAACAGTTTGGGGCAGTGTATTTCACCTTCTGGTGATTAATTTGCTAATTTGGGTTGCTCTGGTCAGCCTCAGTGGAGTCAATTTACCACTGAAAGGGAGGAATACTCCTTGTCCCTTGCAGTTCAGAGTATCTCTGACTGACTGGTACAGAAGAGATGTTATAATCTATATTTAGCATACTCCAGTCTTGATGTCTTATGCCCCTCCTTAAAAAGAAAATAATGAAGCCCCATTTTCCAGATTCATTTTTGCAGCTGAAGATTGACATTCTCTTTTTTGCAAAGCACAGTGAGATCTGATGAAAGTCAACCTAAATAAGACTGAATAAGTCTGGTTGCATGACATACCGATGAAGTTAGTTTAGTTTTTGTCAGAATTAAGCCGAAAAATCTATTCTGGCTGGCTGACTCAACAAATGACAGAAGTACATACTCAGATTTCTAAAATATCTGTTGCAGTAGGCAGTGCTACTTCATGCCAACAAAAAGCATTGGTGTGTTCAGTTAGGATACAGGAAGCCTAGATTCTCTTTTAATTTTACCTAAATTATTCATGTATGTTTTCCCAATGAGCAAGAATCACCTCAAAATTCTGTGTAAAAGACAGTGGAACCACAGAGCTCTCCATTATTATTCTGTTTTCTACAGTTTAAAAATGTTTATAGAAAAGATGATTTTTGTATTGTCAGCATGCCTAGTATAATGTAATTAAACTGGGAATTCAAGAGGAAGAGAGTATTATAATATTCACAAATCTAATCCCAGTATAATTTTACAACTGGACCTTTTTGGCCCATTGAAGCCAAACTTATTAATAATTCCAAGAAAACACACTTATTTTTAATAGCAGAAGGCTGGAAATGAGTTAGTTGATGCATGTATAGATACATGGTTCTTTCACTTATAAATGCATGGATACATATATAATCCTTGAATAATTCAAGCCATTGTTATGCGATTACATGACAAGGATCATGACAAAGCCATGAAAAAAGTTATATTTGTGTTCTGCATTCACTTTATGAAAACTTATCATGACTCCCATGTCAGGCAGTAAAATCCTTATCCCCATACCAGAGCCAGAGGCATTGTAAATGTTCAGAGCTCCTTTGAAGAGCCCTGAGTTATCCAATATAGAATTTATCCCTCCACTACTCTCATGCACTTTACTAATGGGAACCAAGTACTCCTTCATTAATGTAACAATGAAGAATTGATCCTTAGAAGTCAGAAATGTTAAATTCATATAAAATGGATGAGGTTTTGTACTGCTTCCTTTTTCTTCCTTTTTATTACTCTATGCCTTTGATCAATTTTAATGGTGCTCAAAGTTATGTTTACTAGTAAGGGCAGAGCAGCAACTCCACTGCAGGCTCTGTGTTTTTACAGTGCACTTCAAGTCAACTACAATTCCTTTTGCTTTTGTCATCTGAGGTAGTGGCTGTAACTAGAAACCTCTCCTTACTATGGGCAGTTGCTGGAAAGACCAATGAGTTTCAAAGTTGAAGTGATCGTCAACTATTTTTGACTTCTGACTAGAATCCCAGGAATTATTCTACTGCCTTTCAAGTGCATTGGGCTACATGTGCTAACACCGAACAACCTTTTTTTCATGTGTTGGTTCATTTAAGAATCTCAGAACACTACAGAAGCAGAGAGGAAAGGTTCCTTTTAGCAGCTTTTATTTGGGAGATGCGTAGCCTCTAAAAAGTGAACTTGACAGCTTGCATCTAATGTAAAATGATTGCATTTAGCTATTATACTGAAAGTAACTGAAGTCTTTGAAGATTTTTACTTCACTTTGAACCAGAGCTGATTCCAACCATGGAAAATTGATCCGTAGATATCCTGTATTTATTCTTAAAGCAAACATCTAAACTCTATTGCTTTTTGAGTTACAAAGTAGGGATTTATGAGGTGAGGGAATTACTCGCTTCTTTAAAAAAATAAAAGACATTATTTACTTTTAGTGGTAAATGTAATTTTAAAAACTATGCAATGTAAGCATTCAAACCCAGAGAAACTGTGCTAGTGCCATTTATTAAATGAATAATCAAAAAATACTCAGGATGGGCTAAACCTGTGCATGTGCACACACACTACAGGAAAAAAAAAGATAAATTATCAGTTCAGGTAAATACAGGTAAACGTTCAGAACATTTTTTTCTGCTAACATACCAGTGCAAAAAACCAATTTACTTCTAGGAAAAGTTGTCACAACTTGAAGTAGGTCTCAGTAAGCCCAGGTCAGCTGCTTCCAGTGCTGTCTATTAAGATTTGCAGGTTAAAGCAGCTAAAAACATAGCCCTTGTATGGATGAACACTTCAAGTTTATAAAGGTAAGCTTGGTGCTCTAATGCTTACAACTTCCAAGGACTATTACAAGACAGAGTACTTATCATGTAGCTTAACGCTGTACTGCCAACCCTTTCTCATCTCTGGAATTTGGTGATGCTGTTGCTGGTGTTTTCTTGGTGGCTTTCAGCTGCTCTCTGTAGTACAGAAGCTCATAGGGATTCGGTTGCCTCAGTTTCTCAAAAGACTTCCTGTTACTTTAGTAGCTACAGAGGAAAAGAGCACTCAATAAGAGCCACCAAGGCATTAGTTGGTATTAGAATGTCATTAACATTACAGACTCTGACTTTCAGGTTGTATTTAAAGAGTGCTTAAAAGCTACAATTTTCTTTCTGAATCTGGTATCTGCTACTGTCCAAAAAATCGCAGTTTCTGAGATCTTACCCAGGTAAATGTGGAAAGGGAAACAGTGCAGACTCAGTGCTTTGCGTTTATATGTCTATACAGCACATTCTTCGTTGTTTAAAAAAATAAAATCTATGTAGAATTGCAATTGGAAGCCTTAAAAATTCTTTGTTTTGTCTTATCTGTTGATAAAGTCCTTTGCCTTTCACACAACAGACATCTCCAATTATTGCCCTTACATACTCTTTGAGAGTGTTCTTTTACTTGTAGCAATGTGAGCTGCTACTGTCTCTAAAGTAAAAATAAAAGTATGTTTTCTCTCCTCGGCTGGAGAGCATTAAAGATATCCATGCAGATACAAAAGCATACCACTAAACCACATCTTACTGATTTTGTCCCCCTTTTGTCTTAACTAGCAAACTTTTCCAAATACACTTGTCTTCACATTCTAGGTCGAGAGACCGTTTTGGTTTGTTTTCTATAGTAGCAGCATCAGCCTAGTAGGTTGGTCACCGACAAAAGGAACTGTCATTACATGTTTTTTTATGCCCTAGAGCAAAATTTATTCCTTTTTCTTGGCTGCTTTAAATTATCCACAGACAATACTTCAAGGATTAACATATTATCAATAGACAATACCATAAGGATTAACATAACTTTTGTTTCCAGAAGTACATTAATCCCTGACCTAAATCCTTTCCTGAGTTCAGAAGGGTTACTCACAATGTGTATGCCCGGATTGAGAGTATTTAGGAAATATAACTGATGTCAGACAGAAGGTAAAATGCCTGACTACATGCAAGACCAGTGACTCTTAAGTTACCAAAGCGCTGCTATGATACAACTATTTGTCTTTCTCATATTCTTATACCTTCTACTGAAAACTTCTATGGTGATAGTTTACTGGTGTAGACTGGGAGTAAGTATATGTGCCCTTCTTTCTCTGTTGCCTAACGCGGGTTCCTGAAACATTTCATGTATACAGTGGACGGAGCCAAGAATGCTCCCACCTACGAAAGAAGCGTGAAGATCAACTGAGTTAATCAGTATCTTCATGTTTAATTAGTATGGAGGTATCTTCTGAGGTTAGCTCATTCTAATCTCTTAGCATGGCTTAGAGATTATAATCCTAGATAAAACATAGCTGAAGGTTGGAAGTGCAAATGTTTATCTGTGATACAAGAGTTCTTCCACCATTAGGTCCAAAGGTGAAGGGGAGGTAAAGAAAACTAAAGGGAAAGAGCAGGACTTCTAGGTTTTCTATGGAAAGACTGTGCAGATCAGACACAGAGATCCCACAAAGATCAGGGGAACTGTGACAGGTGGAGGACCTCTAGTAACTTCGTCAGTGAAATTTGAATTGGTGAAAATAACAGAACATGAATCACCTCTCCTTAAAACTATCAAAGGAGAAGGATCAGACCACTGAACCTGGTTTATAACCCACCAACAAGAATTGGTGAAAGAAACTCTCTGTGTACTACCATGTAAAATAAAGTAGACTCCTACCTATAGGATGCAGGGGGGAAGAGCATTTTGGAGTAGTGTAAGACCTTTTATGGGATATCTTAAGGATTGTTTGGGAGAAGGAGCAAGGCAAGTAAGAGTGACACAAACATGAGAAAATAAAAGGAGACTAAAAGGGACTGGTGATGCACAGTTATGGGTCAGCACACTTGACTGACTGATCTATAAACTTCAGCATGGTTTATCCTCTCACTGAATCCCATTTCCAACTGTTTTAGGTGTGTGTGCACACTGTTAGGGATCTGTGTGTATGAGTACAGATGAACAGCAAGCCAGCTTAGTTGAGGAGTGGGAGGCTATGCTAAGTGCTGACCTAAGAGAGAGGCATGGGACTGAGAGGATGGTGGGGCTCAGGCCAGCAGCTGGCAATGCCCAACTCTAGGGCCATTAACTGTTCATAATGCAGGTTGAAGACCACAGAGTCCTCTGTGTATGTGTATGCATTAAGCATACTTGATTCTGTGTAAAGCAGAAAGCTTCAAAGGTTTTGACTACTCTCACTGTAAGAGTTAAATTCAATCATTTAATCTGATCCAGCAGACAAGTTTACTCTTAGAGGCTGTGTGTCTCTCAAGCAAAAGCTACTAGAAGGAGCCTTTTTGCTCAGCTACTATACTCTTTAGAGAATCTTGTATGAACAATCAGATGAGGACTGGAAAAATCCCCTATGTCCTGGAGTCCTCTGGATACCTCTAACAGTAACAAGGCTGTGCAATTACTTCGAGGGTAGTATTGGGGAAAACTGAACCTTGCTTTGCCCTCAGACTTCCAGCCAATACAACTCAAATGCCATCAGTGTAATTATTCTAATTGAGGCACTGATTCAACAATGTACTTAAATATTCTGCAAAAATCAAGCAAAGGTTAAACTGTGGTATGTATCGAGAGAGAGTGTGGTTTTGTGAATCACAAAGAAACCACTAATCTTATAATGGTTTATGCATATATTTGAGCCTGGGGTGGATATTCAGCTTGCTTCCAGCAAAACATCGTCAGGTGGAATATCTATCCTTTATGGTGGTAAGTGTGGGATGTTGTGCACAGAATAGTGATATTTGTTCATTATATGAAAAAATGGTGAATTGCATCTGTATGACTTTTAAGCACTACAGTTAAAACATCTGAGACAGTTCTCATCTGCCAGGTCTATTGTCCTGTCTTGCTGCACTTTAAAATCTTGCTGACATTTTGTAACAACCATCTCAGGTTTATATTTTAAGAGGATTTTTGACCATTCTTACAATAAAAAATACTATAATATAATGAAAGGTAAGACCGGAGAGAAAAAGCACTCAGGGCTTTCAAATGAGCCTGATAAGAGTACTTACTTTCACACTGTTTTGAAGGTTTAAATTTAAATGTGCAAGTCAGAGATTCTACTGCAGTCATTGAGACTCTGTGTGTGCTTAAAGATGTGACACTAAATACTTCCCCAAAGGAAATATTCCTTTTCTCCAAGGACCTTTCATTGAAAGGAGTCTCAGCTCTGATATATATGTTAATACAGAAAGATATTAAATATTGATATTGATGCTGATGTGGTTGTTATCCAGTTTTGGGGGAAAAAACCACCCCTGAAATTAGAAATAAGATCTCTATCATTTTTTAGGGACCAGATCTAAAGTATTAACCCTCTCCAAAACATAGTACACTACGTGTATGTTGTGTCCTTTCCTGGACAAAAGGTGTTAACTGTGATGCTCTTACTCTCCTCCTCTCCACCTGCATAAATACACACACACACACGCACTATATATATGTATATATATATATATATACACACACAACCCTAGTGTCATTTAAAAAAATAAAATTGGATTATTGTTAAATGCAGACAAATAATACCTCCTATAGTTCTTCTGCAATATATTAACACTAAATTTCTACACTTTATGTAGAGTCTAGTCCTATTCAAATAGGATGCTCTTTAACTTTACCAAAAGTTAACAAATAGGCACAGCTTGAAGTAGATACCAATATAAAGAACAGCTCATACACTGATTACAAGATAAAATATCATCATTAAGAGGTAGGAGACCTGCATAGGAATCAACTGATTAAAAAAAAAAAAGCCCAAACAGTTCTAAGACATAATTACTTTCAATTAATTTCCCAAAATGAGCAGAAGTCAGCAGAGGTGACCATTCAATGGAAGCAATTCAGTAGCCTAGAGATTAGCCTTAATTAAATGTTTTTATTCAATATTTTGTCATAGGGGGCATAGGAGGAAAAAGATATTGCTTCTTACTCAACATCAAATGATTTCCAAGCACCTAATCCATAGTAACAGAATTTTCCCATTTACAGTTGTGATATGTCTTTGACCTTTTGCAATTACGTAATTTTTTCAGACAAAATGAATACTTGCCATTCAAATTCATACGATGTTTCAGAAAAGAAAAACAAAAATAGAAAAATCAAACTTGCCAGAGTATTTAATAGCACAATCTCTCCATGAAGCAATAAAACCTATTCACGGCTATTTGGTCAGATTAGAAACAGTTTACCAGTGCAATTGCAATGGTCAGCACTCAGGACGCTTACCCGAGACAGTCCTTAGCTGATGGATTGTAGGAGTGCTACAAGTCTGACAAACACATTACTATCAGGATCCATCAGCAGCAAGGCAGCCCCTAAGAGAGTTACTGTAACAGTTCGTGTTGTCACCTTCCACTCGCACTTTTGAAGCTGCTTGGGGCAGAGTGGAAACACCCAGATTCCTTTGGCTTAAAAGCAGTGTGATTTCAAGGGCAGATCAAAGTTTATTTATTCCCCGCGTCCTTTCTCATTTAATACAATGTAACTGTTTACAGAGGAGAAATGGGATAGAGACATATGAATGTCCTAATGTGGAAACAAATAAAATAAATACTAAGGTGGTAAGTTTGTCTTTTCCTCTGAAACTGTAGAGTAACATATGCATAATGCAATAACAATTCCCAAAGTGAAAACTTTCACACAGTATGGCTTGTCTGCTAAACAGAAGCAGAACATGCGTTGCCCAGGTGTTCTTAAGCGCTGCTCTGTTTTCAGCTTTACTGAGAATAGAGAAATAAGTAGCTCAAACTTAGTCTTGCTTAATTTTCTTCATGGAAGAAAGTGGTGACAAGGAATTTGCTTTCTCTAAATGTAGGCTGTGCAGCCAACTTGTTATCAGAGTGTGAAACAACAGGCTTTGTTACTTACCAACCCACTTTTTCTGTGAGATACCCCTTGCTTACAATAGTAATATGTGGCATTTACATAAGATTGCTATCTTTAATGGTTTCATAGTTATTAAACTATGACATTAATATTCATTGGTGTGTAGTACTGTTGTAATTCGGTAATGAAGACCTAACAAAAATTTTTTTCTTACAGAAGCTGTGACACAAGTTAATGGCATAATTCAAATTAGATATTAAAGGATGCTCAAACTCAACATTAGGTACGGCAAAAGGTTGTATTTAGGTCAAGATATATACTTCTTGACTTTACGGAAAAGTTATCAATTAAAATTAGAGATCTAGTCTCTGAAAATACAACTACACATGACTACTCTTCAACACTTTTGGAATTTTTCGTCCAGTTCTTTCAGTTCCTCATTTTGTTTGGGACAATGTGGAAATTTCCATTGACTGCAATTTTAACAATATCATTAAATTTCCAGGGTATTTTAAATTAGCTATTTTAGATTTGTTCTCTTTAATCTATGAAAAAGCTGAATTTTTTTACAATATTCTACTCCTACAAATTAAGCTATACCCAGTAGTGTCTATCTTTCTCTTAGTATTATTGAGTATCTTGTTCTGTTGGACTTAATTTCTTTGTTTCCTGTGTACCAGAGGCTCCAATTATTCTCCCATAACTTGCTATTTGATTGCAGTATTTGAACAGACCCCATTCCATAAATTTTACCGTCACATTGATGGTGCTTAGATTTCTTGTATGCCAAAATATTTCTGACATCATCTTTATCATCTGAATTCTGAGAATGATAGATATCTCTAACACTATTCTTTCTGTCATTCAGGCATGTAATTGAATTTCTTTTTACCTGAACTTTGCCTTTGACATATACACCTATGTGATCTTTAAGTAATTTTGATCCATGTGCCTTAACACTTCCAACATATAAAATTTCTTCTTTATGTAATGGCTTTTGCTCTATTAGAATTGTTTTAAGTGTTTCTGGTATCACACACTCTCTTGGCCTTAACTTCTCTTTATGAAGTTGCTTTTTTTTAAGATGTTGAAAGAGCCACTCATCTCCTTAAGGCACCTGAACATCCATTTCTCTCCTCTCTCAGCACACATTTCTCTGAAACTAGAGCTCCCGTGACAGCTCTAGCAGATGTTTCTAACTTCAGTCAGTATCCAGCTGAGATTAAATTTTGCCTGAATTACAGGCAAGGAGGAACTTCTAGTACACTTTTTCCTAACATACTGTGTTCCCATTATACCCCAACCAGTAGCCCAAACCTCCAGTATTCTTCAGGACTGATGTGTGCCCCATCAGCCTTTGCCAAATACCAGGAGCATCTGCCCTGTCATTCATCTTACCTTGCTACAGTCCTGACAATGATGGTTTGCATCAGAAGATGTCTTAAAAAAAAAGAATGTATGTTCCTTTAATGACTGCTAGGACCCATGAGATTAAGAAAAAAGAGGCGTTGTATTGTTGTTTTGCTTTTTTTCCTGTTCATTTGTGACCTTTAGTTCTGCCTCTTTTCATTCTTTTAGATAAACTCTGTGGATAATTTAAAATAAAATAAAATAAATAAGTAATAATAAAAACCCCTCAACAAACTAAAAAAACCCCAAGCAAAAACCAAAAACAAAACAGCAAACACTGTACACTTGTCCTTAGATATAAGGTTAGTGCTGTAGAAGTCACTTTAGAGGCAGGAGGAGAAGGACTGGAAGATTTACGTATAGCCAGATACTATGTTCCTGAAGATTGAGGTGTGTCTTCAATCCCAGAAATATTTTTGAAAATGAAGTTATAATCTTTGAGTTGAAGACAATCTTTGTCCCATAATTAAAAATGGATGGTCTTTTCTCCTGTTCCTCATCTTTTCTGTAAGTGTTAATATTAAACATCATGTTTTTGGAACTTTATACATCGAGTAATCTCTGATACTTACTATTTTTATAAAATACTTCAGAAGTTCCTGCTTCTTTGAATTGACTGAAAAAGAAATCCCCAGAGCTGGAGTCACTTGTTTTCCTCCTAGCAGAAGATTTTAGACACATGCATGCCAGTGGGACTGTCTGACAGGAGATCCCTTTCTGGCATCGTCAACCTTCTTAGTGGACACAGGTCCTCTGCCCCCTTTGTCTTTTTAATGAGACACAGTCACGGGTGCAGAGTGAAAACACTGACCATTGCAGCATATGTAAGGGCAAAGCATCTGCCAAAGTCTTCAGAAAAACTTGGGCACAGCAGTTATTGCCAGGCCTGCTTTTAGTCGGGTCCACCCAAAGGGGTAGTGAATTGGCCCCTGCAGCATGTGCAGGTCCCTCTACCACCAGAAGCTGCTGGCATAAGTTGAAGCAGAGGTCAAGCACACAGTGTCAGACAGATGGTATGCATGACTAGGACAGTGATGATACAGCAGTTTTGAGGAGAAAAAATTCCTAATGTCATACTATAAAACCAAATTGTAGATACTTTTTGTCCTGAAAGATGCAATCTCCATTTAATCTAACAATATAAGGATGTAATTTGTACCTAGAAACATGAGCTCAGATCTTTTGTTGTTACTGAATACTATTGTTACTGACTTCGATCTTTAGCGTGTTTTACTAGGTTTCTTAAGGAATTCTTAAAGATTGAGGATTGTCTTCAGTCCTGGAAATCTTTTTCAAAGTGAGGATACTCTTTGAATTGAAGACAATCTTTGCCCCATAATTAAAAATGGACTTTTTTTAAATGATCTCTTCTCCTGTTCTTCAGCTTTCCTGTACATGTTAATGTTAAATGTCATAGCATGTTTTTTGAACTTAATGCATCGAGTACTCTCTGATGCTTACTTTGTGAAACGCAGAACTCCTAAATTACACTTGACTTTATTTCATAACCATTTACATGGTAATTGGCATTGTATAATGCATGAAAACACAGTTCACTGAACTGGAATCTAGTTTTCCGTATGGCTCTGACATATATTTTATTATTAAAATGATTTTCAAATGCTCTTTGTGTATTTGTCTAACAGCTTTTTCACAAAGACAATCTGAGCTTCAGCACCGCTATGGAAGATATGGCTTTGTTGTATCCTGCTTGATTTTTTTCCCCTTGACCTCATCTTTCCTCATGGTGGCACTTAATACAGCACAACAAAGGAGAACAGTCCAAAATTTTAACACAGCATAGCACAAATTGTTGCTGTCCTCACAGGCCTTTCTTTTCCCCTGAAGAACTGAATACAGAGGAGCCATATAATGACTGACTTCGAGAAAAATCTCACAGCTTCTGAACATTGAATGTAGTGCATAAAAAATGGATTTTTTTTCTGTATTGGGATTTGAAGGATGGAGTGTGCAGACATAGGTATAATGTCAAGCTTGTGGAATGTTTTGGGGGTTTTTATTTTAAAATTAGTCAGACTGCTATAAATCAAGTATGTGCCAAATATTTTATCTTCCTTTTTTTTCCTGCAGTTAAATAGTTTATATTGTAAAGTCAATTAATCTTTTTTTTTTCCAAACTCTTGTTTTATGAAAATGAGACAGTTGCTATCTTTGCTAATAACATGATTGTTATCTTTTCTGAAGAGATATATGTCATTAATGAAAAAGAACCTGAGAGTTTTGTATGTGTTAATGGAAACGGCCTCTCAGAGTTTTCCTCCATTGCCTACAAAACACTAAAGAAGATCATATTTAAATATCATATGGTGAGAGGAAAAAGCTTTTGTGCACCTTCCCCTTCTATTGCTAGTTCTGCTGGGCAGGGGGGAAAAGGCAGTTTTACATCCCTTGTACATCTGCCCTTCTGAGTATGAAGCTCTCTGAAGCTGAGGAGCTGCCTTACTGCACTTCATTTGGAAAACACTTCGAATTACATTTTTGGTATCTGACAATATTGGCCAGTTCAAGATTCCAGATGCAGGACAGAAATTGCTTAAAAGAGCATGTGTAAGATTTCCAGTGCTTTTGTTTGTTTGTTTGTTTGTTTGTTTGTTTGTTTGTTTGTTTATACTTCCCACTCTCCTCAAAGCCTGTCCCACATTATTCGGAAGCGGGAATTGACCTGAAAGTTCCCAGTCTGGTAAAAGTTGGTGAATTTTTATCAAGCTGATGTACTGGGTCCTCAAGTAGTGAATCTTAGTACATTGCCTACATTGGTAAATAGTTCTTCTACCTCCGTTTCCAGGCGGATTACTTTTCTGATCCCTTTATAGCAATGAGACTCTAGAGCTGACTCGTCAGGCTTTTGTGGAGCATGCTGCCTCACTTTCCCCAGCTCACTGTAGTTAATGCTGTTTATGCATGTTCCATCCATGACGACATTCTAGACTTATAGTTTAGTAACAGGATCAAAGCCTAAAAAGAATACTCAGTCATAATCACCCTCCCAGCTTCAACCCTATGGAGAGCTATAAGAGATTTTGCTTCCAAATCACTGGTTGGAGTTGTACTGCTAAAGAAATGTATTCTCTTTTCTGAGCCCAAGTAACATGATAATACATGTCCATAGTACGTAAAATTCAACTGTAAGTCAGCGCCCCATGTGCTGCTCCATGGCCCTAATATAAAAGAAGTATTTTTGAGTAGTATTTTTAATTCCAAACTACGTGCAATAATGTGAGGATAATGTTACAGCTTAACAGAATGTTGAAACAAAAGGGAGGGCAATGTAGTGGTGTGCTAAGATAGCAGGATACTATTAAAAGACACTAATTATAAAACAAAGAGAAAGAAATCTGGTGTACAATTGTCCCCTATGCCTATTGAGAACAAGTATCCTGTTCATTGGCCCCTAGTGGTGCATGCTCTTGTGTGAGCAATGGACATGCATTGTCCAGCAGAAATCTAGTTTGCTTCAACCACACTTGTGCTTAGTGTTCGAAATTAGGCTGTAGAGTGATCAGCCCCACAACATTCAGCTTGGTCCTGTTTTCAATGCAAGCACTGAGCCTGTCAGCTGTCTCAGGGCTGCAGCCTCTTTGGGCGGCAGCTGGGTCCTCAGGCATTTGCACGTGTGTCACTCCTCAACCCAGGATCCTGGGCTTCCCAGTGCTCCTTGGACAGCGTGTTATGGCCACTGCATGCCTGGAGAAAGAGTGGAGTTCCCTTGTGTAGAAACACAGAGTGTGGAGAGAGAAGTCAAGGTGCTAGACTTTCCCTCTGCCTTGGGAACAGGCAGAGATGGGGTATGCCCCTAGAACCAACAACTGGAAAACACATCCAAGCCCAGAAGGGAAGGCACTGTCACAGTCAATCAGTATGAACTTGTGCAGACTTCATCCTTGCCCAAAGGTTCTTGCGTTACTCTGTCAGGCCCTTGGGTTTACATCCTATTATGCACGTTTGTTTCCTTGCTTTGCCTTCATGCATTTTCTACTGCCATTTCCTTTCCCTGTAGAGAAACCAGGGGAGTAACATCTCCAGATTAAGCTGACTCATTACTCCAAGGTGTTGCTACTGAAAAATGTTGCATTATTCATTTTTTAACTATTCACACCTGTGACAAACTGAAAACCCACAGAGATCTTCTGAGCTGTAGCATTGTCTATAATATCAGTAACTCTCTGAAAGTTGTTTAAAGGTGTGCTATGAAAGTTTCAAAAATTATGAAAATTATTTCTCCTCAGCTTGTGCTACATGCCTAATATAAATACAAATGCCCCAAGGGGCTACAGAAATCTTGGCAGGAAGGGCCACTCCGTCCATTTTCTCTAATAAAAGACAAAGTTAAAATATTGAAACTTTGCACTTTTAAATCTATCTCTATGCCCGTGTTTCAATTTCTTTCCTGTTTATAGAAATAATTATTTTGTTTACTCAGGATGACGTGTCAGCAGGGTTCAGTGTCCCTTCCCATCTCTGACAGCAGCAACTCATACACTGCTGGCATGTGTCTCCTCCCAGGGGCTCAGGGACACATCTTTGAGGGCAACCTTTTCTTGGTATCACATCATTCTTTATGGATGAATTGTCATCATTGCTTAACTGCAGATAGTTCTTTGGGAAAGAAGGGCTTTCAGAAGGGCTTATTTATTAAATTGTTGAACAGTTTAAACCTATCAAATTCTCCTTCATTTCATTCTACTAAAGATAGCTTAGACATAATTTCTGACTGTACAAATGCTGAACAGGAAATTATAAAGGAACAATATTTTGTCTTTTCACACCACAAGGTGCTCTCCGGACAAGGATTTGTCTTTGCTACTTTGGGAATTTTTTCATGTGAATAATTTTTTTGGATTGACTGAGCACTGCCTTTGTTTCCTAAGTCCCAGGATGGCTGTTATTCTGTGCTAACAATACCCTCTGATGTATCTCTCTGAAGATAAAAAATATAGTCATACAATATGAGAAAATCTAAAGATAAGAAAAAAATTCTTAGAATGTTTATTGATGACTAGCAAACAATATTTTCTGGAGTGGAGTAGTTTTCTTTCTTTATCATATCATATCATATAATAAAATTTTGCCCAGAGATAATTATCCATAAAATGCTCTTTTCTCTACTCTTAAAAGAGAAGAGCAGCAGCAACAGCAGCAGTAACATGAAGTCTTGAAAGCAATTAGTATAGGATGTTTACCTAATTTTGTTCTTGGTTATAGAGTTCCCTTTTTCTTAATACCTTGGTGGCAAGGTAAAAAAAAAGATAGTAAGGTGACTAATTCTAAGGATTCTTTATTTCTTCTGGATTGTCTCATACTTCCATGGTAAATTTTGTTTTACACTTAATAAACTAGAAATTATGTTTGACCAGCTTTATGTCCAGCCAAAGCAGTTCCCAGTGGCTGATATACTTGACTGAAAGAGTGAGAGAGAAAAACATTTAGAGGTACATCTACTTATTTACATTAATCTAAAAAATTGTTGGTTATTCAGTTATCTGTAAAAAGAGAGAACCTGGGAGTAGTAACTCTATCCTAATGAATAATTGCAATTTTGAGAAGTAAGCTCTGGATGTTATGGGTAGTACCGGTAAATTAATTACCCAGTGCTTATATCCTGTAGTCAGCAAATCCTTGTTAGAATCTTTAATGTGTCTGAGAGGCCAGATAAAGTGAAGCAGCAATAGTCTGAGCAATTAAGTGAGTGAATCTTATTAAAGTTTTCTTTGACTGGAAATTAAATGCCAAGTAAGTGAATGTAAATGTATGATGAAGAGAATTCAGAAGCAAAACTGTATAAACAATTTGGCTGTGCCTGCACTTGTCATTCCAAATACATTTCTCAGCATAGTTTTATTAGTACTGGAGGTGTTTGAGAAAATGTTCAAATAAAATGAAAAATCCAGACACACTTGCAGAAAGTTAGTGAAGAGAACAGTGAGGAGATGCAAATGTCTGAGAACTTGAGACTTTTACACCTGAGGTTTCATGAGAAGCAATTAAGGTTATTTTTCATTTTAAGTTGGAGCATTGTATATGCAAAAAATATTACTGAATTTGTAGTATTTTTTTTTTTTTTTAGGGAAAAAACCCCCCAAAATAGGTCTTAAAATCATTTGAGTAAGAAGGTAGCAAATTCCAAAGCTTAAGGATTTTTAGAGTACAAACAGATTATCTGTATTTTAGCCTTTTAGTTTCTGTATGCTGGACTACATTCTTAGTTGCCGTATTTCAGTTAGACAATGACCTTGTCTTGTAAAGGTCAGAGAATCCAATGTATTGAAAGATAAAGGTGCAAATAATTAAAAAAAAAAAAAA